>PVLD010026716.1:0-21799 GCA_004027595.1 Dinomys branickii | reverse complement strand
AAGATGACTGATTGAGTGGTAGGGCAACGGAGATGAGGGAGGAGAAAAATTGAATGATCAAATGGGCCATCATCTGTGTAACTGAGTAACAAAGGTGAAGGTAACATTATGTAGGACAGCATCCAGAGCTAATTCCCTTCTATGTTCTCTATAATTCTGTATTTCCTCAATCGTTTTTGTATTAACAGAAGTGAAGATAGCTTTATATTATACAGCATCCAGTGCAAATTCCCTACTATCTTCTCTATAATTTGGTATTTCCTTTAATGTTTTTGTGTTAACTAATGTGAAGATAACTACGTAATACAACATCCAGTGCTAATTCCCTGCTATATTCTGTATAACTTTGTATTTTCTGTATTGTTTATGGCTTTTCTGGTTCATATGTCTCCATTCTTTTGTCTTTAAAATAAAATTAAAAAGTGAAAAATAAGGATTAGCTGAGATGGCCCAGGGCCAGTTGTTTTGAGTACCAGGAATTGAACCCTTGCCAGGCAGGTAAGTGCTTGTGCCGCTGAGCTATATCCCAGGCCTTGTTTTGCTTTTGGAGACAGGGTCTTGCTATGTAGTCCAAGCTGGTCTTGCCCTCACTGTGCTGCCCAGGCTGGCCTTGAACTTGCTGTGCTCCTCCTGTCTTGGCCTCTCAAGTGCTGGGACTGCAGGTGTGCACCACCATGCCCAGTCTTTCCTAGTTTCTTGAGACAAAGTCGTGCTGAAGTGTAGCTCAGGCTGGCCTCGAACTCACTGCAGTCCCCTGCCTTAGTCTTCCTCGTGCTGGGATTACAAGTATGGGCCATGGTCCCAGTTTTCCCAACTCGGTTACTGCTTTTCTGTCCACTCTTAACTGTTCCAATGAATAAAAGACAGTCTAGCAAGCACAAATGCCTCCAGCAAGTTGTCGAGGGGCCCCGCAGGTGAGCCCCTCTGGTAGCCTCATCTTCCACCCTAAAAAACGCTTCCCTTCTCTGCCCCACTAGGCAGCCCCAAGTCTGTGCAGAGTCAGCTCAGTGGCTCTCAGCCCTTCCCTACACCTCCTTGGCAAAGGCCTCCGCTCCCTCCCACCCAGACCCGTCCACTCCAGATAGACACTGTCATTCCTTCTCCCGGCCCCCTGGTGCGCTTCCTTTATTACTCTATTATGGTTCTAATTACTCTGCACTGTAATTTATCTGTTTACGAACGCTTCTCTACTGCAGGGAGAGCTCATTCTAAGGCAGGGCCCAGTCTGATTCACCTCTGAATTCCAGGCCCAAGTCACACCTGGCACCAGGTCGGCGCCCTAAATGATCAATGGATAATTTGGGGCAGCACATTGGGTCAACACTGTGCAGAAACTTCTGTTAAATGATTGGCTTACTCACTTTTCTCGCGTTGCTGAGACAAAATACCTGATATTCAAAGTTAATACTGCAAAGGTTTATTTAGCTCTCAGTCTGTAGAGGTTTCAGTCTATTTTCGGCTGGCGCCAAAGCAGGGTGGCTTGGCAGAGGGGCACCCGTTCACGGCAGGGGAAGGCAGCAAAAGAAACTCTCTTCTTTCTGTCCCTTCTGTCTTATCCAGACTGCTGGGATTAGGGCGGTGCCAATCCAGTCAGTGGACTGGTCCAGCAATCGCCCACCATCGGTCCCAGCATGAACTGTGAATAAATCACAAACCGGATTCAGCCACCTCCGTCCAAAAAGCTCCTCCCCTGCGGCTGCAGGAGGCTGGGGGCGGCAGGGGATCCAGACACAAACCATGACAATGATCCTCCTTGTTCCTTTCCCAAGTCCATGTCTCTCTTCTTGTATAATGTTTGCATTTGACTTTTCTTTTGTCTCTATTTTTGCTTTTGTCTTTGAGGCAGGGTCTCCGTATGTAGCACAGGCGGGCCTCGAACTCATGGCAATCTTTCTGCCTCAGCCTCCCCAGTGCTTCTTTAGCTTCTTATTTATAAATAATTCCTTCCTATGAATTAGGAAGAATACTGGACATCAAGTCAGAATTCTGCATTGAAATCCTTGATCCAACCCACATTTATTAGCTAAGTAAACTTAAAGAAGTCATTTCAGTTTTTGGAGTCTGGAATCTGTTTCTGCATTTGTAAAATGAGAAAGAGAGAGAGAGAAATCCTGCCTGTTTCAAAGCTTTGTTCAAGACCTTCTGACTAGAAGGGCGCTGGAGCTCCTCTGGCACAGACTGCTCAGGGCAGTGCTGTTGAAGCTCCAGAGACCAGAGGCAGGGCAGGTAGGTGCACACTATTGATTACTTTTTATAGCATATATTTTTTACAATAATTTTTTTCAACACAAGGTTTTGCTATGCAGTTCAGGCTGGCCTTTAACTCACTTTTTTCACTATGCAGTTCAGACTGGCCTTGAACTCACTTTGTAGCCCAGGCTGGCCTGGAGCAATCCACCTGCCTCAGCCTTCCCAGTGCTGGATATAGGTGTGTGCCTCGACGCCCGGCACATTTTAATTTTTTCCAGCCCCTTCATCACCTCTAGTGATGCACTGTAACAGGGACCTAGAGCTGGATGTGCAGATGCCCAGTAGGTCACTAAAAGCTGGATTTTACTTGGTGTTTCTGCCCACATTTGCTTTATCTCCCCTACTATCTGCCTGAGACCCTGCTTGGCGCCCAGCCTAAGCATGCTAATCACTTAAGGAGTATCCCTATTGTTGTGTTTATTACCCCTGAAATTACCTGGTCTATCTCGCCCTGCCCAAGGCTGAGGACACCTAGAGTCAATAGTGATTTTCAGGCTTTGCAGAGAGCCAGATGCCAGCTCTCACAATGCCCAGCTCCAGACACGCCTCTGCCCCCCCCCCCCCGGCATGATGCTGCAACTCACAGAGACCTGGACTTCTTGGAAAAGCAGAACCGTGGCAGACCACCCCACGACGAGGTTGTCTCCCCCAGTGGGAGCAATTATCCCATGAGAGAAACCACGGCAGCCCCCAACCTGAATCGTCCTCTTGGCCTTCAGCAGCCAGGAAACCATACTGTTCAAACTGACCAGGTGCCATCGCGGCCAATCCATAAGGCCTGGGCTCACTCTTTTGTGAGCAGGCAGATGGCATCAGAGTGAGCCCCTGGCAGCTTCAAGCTGGAGTCCTCCCCCTGCTGCCTCCTCTGTCTCCCCCACCAGCAGTCCCAACCCAGCTCTTCCTACCAAGGCTTTCCTCAGAGCAGTGACCTAGGTTTCTGCCCAGGCTCCAAAGAGAGAGACCTTGGGATCAGATTGGAGAATCATGAGGCAGAGAGAAACAGGCTGAAGTCCAGGCCCACCACTTACCTCAGGCAGGTTACCCGAAGTCTGCATACTTCAGAAGGACAGGACCTATTTCTAAGAGGGTGTAAAAATGTGACACACACCTGTAATCTCAGCACTCTGGGAGGCTGAAGCAAGAGGGTTGCATGTTTGAGCCTGGGCAATGTAACAATTTAGTGAGACCTTGTCCTAAAATGAAAAAATTCAAAAAGGGCTGGGAATGTTGCTCAGGCTGATAAACTCTGGGTTTAATCTCCAGTGTAGCAACGTTAAATTAAACCAAATTGCTGGGCGTGGTGGTGCACGCCTGTAACACCAGCGGTTAGGAGGCTGAGGCAGGAGGATCGTTGTGAATTCAAGACCAACCCTGGGCTACAAAATGAGCTCAAGGCCGGCCTGAACTGCAGAGTAAGACCTTGTCTCAAAAAGACCAAAATAAATAAATAAATAGAATAAATTAAACAAAATCAAATTTAATTAAATTAAAAAGAACAGAAATATAACAGTGTCAAGCAAGTTGTCAGCGTCATGGAAGACTTGCCAGAAGCTGCAGCTGGGAGCAGTGGCACACACAAGATGTTTGCACAGGTAGAGGGGTCAGCAGCGGGCCTGAGGGCAGATGGCCACAGGCTCTGGTGGGTACACTAACCTGGCGGGAGGATCCAAGGAAGGTGACCGTATTGGTCCAAAGTTGAAGATGCGGGAGAAAAGTGAGGCAGAAGGACCAGCCCGGCCTAAGTGAGGAGCCAGCACACCATAAAGTCATTGACACAGAGAAAGTGAGCAAAGGCCAGACTGTGGGGAGACGGGATGACCCCGGGGTCCAGGCTCCAGGAGAAGAAGTGGCAGTTAGACAGACCAGCAGATGGAGCAGAGTAAAGGGGAAATTGATGCCAATGTAAAACAACTCTGAACAGTGAATTTAAGGTGGGTCCCCAAAGCAGGGTCGCAGACCCTTTTAGGGGTGACGTCAATCGTAGGTTTTAGGTAGGAAAGAACAAAGTATCAAGTATCAAGGGCCCACTTTATACAAACTGTCTAATACTTAACTTGGGATCGGTGAAAAACAAAGTCCAACCCAAATCAAGTAGATTGCCAAGGAGCACACACGGTAAAGCAGGGAGATGCAGATTTAACCCCAGGGCCAACTGGTGCAGGCTCTTCCCAGCCCAGATTTCCCCCAGACAGGTGGCACTTGAGATCTTTCTAACGCATACTCAGCAGTTTCCTCAGATCTCACGTTTGGAAGGGAGAGATCGGGCAGGCCTTGGGTGCTGTAGTCCATTGATAACTGGTGGTCCACTTATAACTCCCAGCTGAAGTTAGCGCAGCAGAAGAGGCAGAACTGCCTCTGTTGTGTGTTGTATGATGTACACATCTTTGCTTATTTTCATTTGACAGATGTGAATTGTTTATACTCTTTGACAGTTGTGACTAATGCAGCTATCTATGAGCACTCGTGTGAATTTTTAGGTGGACGTAGTTCAGTTTATCTTCGCAGCAGCACAAGAGGCAGAACTAGAGAAGGAGAAGGAGGCTGTTGGGAGCTGGTGAGAGCTGTAAGGAGCTGTTGGTTCTGTTGGAGGAGCTTGTCACGCTGGCTTTTCTGATGACCTTGGCTGTTTTCATCTTCCAAGGGGCTCGGGATCTCGCTGGCCCTGAAAATAACTTCAGTGTGTGGTTTTGGATGGTACTCACTAACTTTGGGGGAGCTCTGGTCCTCACTCTGGGCATTGCTTCCTGGCTCCGGAGGGGAAGATGGTGCACAGCTCAGTCTCCTGGAGAAGCTTGCTGCGCTGGCTTCCCTGATGGGAACTCGGCCATCTTGATCATCAGAGGAGCTCGGGACCTCACTGTTGCCGAGGATGGCTGTGGTACCTTTCAGGGGAGCTCTGCTTCTTCTGAGCATCACTTCCTGGCTCCAGTGCAGATCCCTCAGCCTGCTAGCACAGATCCTTCATCCCGCTGGCACAGACTTCCTAGATTCCACTACTGACCTTTGGGCCTTCCCAGCACAGATCCATGAAACAGGCCTGCGTGAGACACTGTCGTGGGCTCTGGGCCTCCAGGTGGACTCATGGGAGGCATTGCCATGGGCTCTAGGTCTTCAGCTGGACTCATGAGGACATTATTGCAGGGTTCAGGCCCTCGGCTGGATTCCTTGGGCTTGGTGTGTGGACAGATTTCCTGCACTCATTTGTATCTCGTTCTTTGGGTGACTGTTATAACCATATAAAATATGTGCCCTGCGTGATATAGTTTCACCTTGCACAGTAACCCCCAGACCAGCAAACGTGCTGATGATACTTCCCTGTGTTTATTCCCTGCTGCTAGCAAGGTGGCACTGGGTGAGAGCTGGAGCCCTTAGCTAGCCTAGTCACTCCTACAGAGCAGGCGAGGCAGGAGAGAGGAACGACAGGCAGCACCCAGACTGACGCTCTTGTTGACGATCTGAATGTTCTGTGTGATTGACAGGCTCCATATGGAATTCATTCCATGGAGGGAGGGCTTTGGAGATGGTCAGATGTGGGTCCATTTTCTGCTACAGCACTTGCTAGTTGTGTGGTTTTGGATGGTACTCACTAATTTTCTCCTTTTTTTCTGTCTTTTTTTTCTTTTTTGTCCTTTTGAGACAGGGTCTCGCTATGCAGTGCAGGCTGGCCTTGAGCTCACTTTGTAGCCCAGACTGGTCTCAAACTTGTAACAATCCTCCTGCCTCAGCCTCCCAAGTGCTGGGATTATGTTACAGGTGTGTGCCACCACGCCCGGCTAACTTTCTCATTCGGCCCAAGATTAGAATTCAATGCTAAAATCCGGACAGTCCCCTGCAAATTGCAGTAGCAGTCATCCCAGATGGACCTCTTAACCCCCTCCGTGCCTCAGGCCCCACATATAAAATGTAGCTGTCTACTGCTTACTTGCGTTTGATTCGGGCTGCTTCTCTGCTCTCACCAGCTGGGCCTGCACTCTTCAGAGAACACTGGGCCCAGTACTGTGCATCCTACCTGGGAAGGAGCAAGCTCAGGGGTGACCCCAAGTTCTTCTGCCTGCTAGAACTCAGCTTCGGAAACACACAGCCAACTTTCCCCAACATTCTCTTCGGAGGCCTCAGCTTTGGCCCACATAGAAGCCTGAATCATGAATCATGCCCCTCCCCCCGGTAAGCACCTCGAGGCCTGAGCACAGGACACTCAGTCAGGGGTGCTGAGGTGGGGCTGGGTGTGTGTGGACACATGAGACCACGGTCCTGGTGACAGCATAGAAAGAGGTGTGTAGGCTTCAGCCAGGATGGGTGGCAGGAGTGTGACAGGCAGAGGGCCAGAAGCGTCACTTCCCGCATCCCTTCTGTTGATTCTCTTCTTACACAGGCTGGTAGCTGCCATGCTTGGCCCAGTCGCCAGGTTTGTGGTTCCTTGACCACAGGCAAGGGGTGAGTGGAGGCTGCCGCTGCAGAGGCGGGTGACTCCTGGTATAGAGTTAGTTGAAGAGGTTAAATTTAGCCTCCCAACTTCCTCAAACAAGTAAAACAGAGACTTAGCATGTGACTCAGCAGTTCTGCCCTAGGTATTAGGCCAAGATAAATCAAAAACTATGTCCCCCTAAAAATTCACACGCAAGTATTCATAGCTGTATTACTTGCAACTGCCAAAGAGTAAAAACGACTCACGTTTGTCAAATGAAAATAAGCAAAAATGTGTACATCATACAACAAAACATTACTCAGTAATAAGAAAGAATGAAAAACCAGAAAAGAAGGAATACTTTTTTTTTTTGAGACGGGGTTTCACTATGCACTTCAGGCTGGCCCTGAACTCAGTTTGTAGCTGAGGCTGGCCTTGAACTCACAGCAATCCTCCTGCCACAGCCTCCTGAGAGCTGGGATTACAGGTCTGTGCCAGCACGCTGGGCTGAAGGAATGAAATACTGACAGCTGCTACAGCATGAACGAACTTTAAAAACAGTACGGTACATGGAAGGAGCATCACACAGGACCACATAGTGTGTGGGTCTATTTATATGAAATGCCTGGAAAGCCACAGGGACACAAAGGAGACGGGTGATTACTGGGGTCTGGAAGTAGGCGGGGGCAGGAGAGGTGGCTGCTGATGGGTTTGGGGTTTCTTCGGGAGTGACGGAAATATCCTGAACTGCTCAGCTCAGGTGATAGCCTCTTGCTGGGCAAGGGGAACAGCTCAGGGAGTCATCAGGTCCACATCTCCTGCTCAGGGCTCGAACGCCAGCCTCAGTGCAGGGCTGCAGAGGGTGATGAAGGTGTTCGGGGAGCCAGATGGAGCTGATCGAGGGAAGGCTGTGGGATCAGACAGCAAGCTCTTTGTGCTGCAAGCAAGCAAGATCAAGGGGTGTCTACCAACCCCCCACATCTCTGATCCTCTGAGGCTGTGTCTCTGGGCTTGATATCATCTGTCCCCTCAAATCAGGGAGGACAGAGTCCAGCACAGTGGCCTCCAGGCTTGCAAACACCGGTCCCTCAAAGAGGCTGCCCAGCTGCTGTCTGTGGCGTGATTCCCAAATAAATCGGGCAATTTATCCAAGAAGCCTTCTTAAAAATTCTATGCCCTCCTCCTGGAGCCCTGCAATCATTAAACAATAAATCAGTAAATAAGAATTCTACACCCAAAGGAGAGGCACACAATGCAGACATACTGAGACCAGCAGGACCATGGGCTGTGTTGTTGCTAGGGCTTAAGACATGCGCCTGGGTTTTGGGTCTGTCAAGTGAATCCTGTGTGTGCAGGGCCTATGTTGGGCTGTTGGATCCTACTCCATGTCTAGCACATAGTAAATACTCAATAAATACTGCTTGGATTTGTAGTTTTACTGATCACCAAACCAGTATGGTTTTATGTTGCAAACTCAGGATTGGGGTGTGTGTGTGTGTGTGTGTGTGTGTGTGTGTGTGTATCTTTGGCACTAAGGACTGAACCCAAGGCTTTTTTTTTTACTTTTTGAGCCAGGGTTGCCCAGGCTGGGCTCCAACTTGTAATTCTCCTGCCTCAGCCTCCTAGAATGTTGGGATTATAGATGTGCTCAACTGTCCCTGGCTTGACCGTGTAAATTTTTATGCAGCATGTGAGGAGTCCTTAAGGTCCCTGAAAGTAGCCCACGTTCTTCCCACAGCATAGCTATGGCTATTCACCAACTGTAGCTCCATTCCACAGCATCATCAGGGACTTTGCCACCCTAGACACACACAAGCGCACATAGACACACAGATGCGGAAGCACACTCATTTATACACGTACTCCAACCCACACTGCTTGCTCTTCCTGAAAATTAGGAGTTGAGCCTCATATTCCACATGCTATATCTGCCAGTGAACTTGGCTTGACCACCTGTTCTGCAAATCCATGTTGATCCATCCCCATAGTTCCTGACAATTTTTCTTAGAATCAAGCCCAGAAGTGGAACCAGTCCTTAGGAGATCCTGTATGAACAGACAAGCATTGCTTACTCCCTGAAGCCTTCCCTGCATGCCCTTTCTCCCAACGCAAAGAGAGCACCGTCTCTTCTTAGTCTTCAGAGAAGGGATGGAAGGCTTCCAAAGGGGTAATGTTTCAGTCTTGAAAGGTGAGTCAGAGTGAGGCGGAATGAAGGGCATTCTGATCACAAGGGAGAGAGACTGCATCACAGGCAGCACCTGGTAAAGTGCCCGGTCACTGGACTTGGATGGATGGACAGGCTGGCTGGCTGAATGGATAGGTGTGTGGATGGATGGGTGGTGGGTGGGTGGGTGGACAGATAGGTGCGTAGATGGATGGGTGGTGGAATAGACATGTAAATGAGGAAGTCAGGCAGTGAACGGGGAGCTGTGAAGTTGTCTGCACATGATGTGATGCAAGCAGATCGTATAAGGCTTACTTATTTGTCAAATTTTTTTTTCTCTGCCAGGGAAGTTTTCTCCTATGATGTCTGAGAACACATTTTTATATCATTTGTGCCAGTTCCTGCTTTCTCACTCACTCCAGTCAACCTTATGTTACTCTTCTCTGCCGCGTCCAGTAGCTGCTACACTGATTTCTCATGGTCTCTTGCTATTTTTAAGAAATCTTTTTTTTTCAGGATCGCTAGCTGCAAGCCTGTCTTCTGTGTTTCAGATTCTGTCCTTACACTGGTTTATTTTGCTGCGGGTACTTTCAATGGAATTTTTAGTCTCCTGGGTATCTGCTCAAACCTGTTTTATGGATTCCATTTCTCTCCTATGTTGGGCACTCACGGCTTCCGTCATTTTCCTAAGCTCCTCTATTTTTTATCTGTATCTGCTCTGGAGTCACTAAACATGTTTTTCATTATGGTCACTATCTCTGCATTTATCTGAGAAGTTATTTCTGATTTGATTTGTTCTAGAGCCTTATTCATTCGCTTTGTTGTTAGCACTTCAGAGAGGCCAAGTGGGTGGCTTTCAGATTGTCTTACCTCATTGGCGCCTGGTTTTGCCTTTGGTGAACTGGATGTCTGGGGGTGCATCTTGAAGACAAGTTGCATCTTAAGTCCTCTTATGTTCTATATTTTTTTAGGTTTAATTCTTGAGTTACTGCTTATAAATTGCCCAGGGTGGGTTGCTTCATTGCTAGTATTTAAAACCCTTAGGAAACAACTATCAGAGGTGTCTTCCAAGTGTAGCTGGTTTGGGGGTTTTGAGTCTGTTGCAAGATCCTGCCTCTCCATTTTGTTGGGGATGAGAAGTTGCTACCTGTTTGGCCCGGCCCCTGGTTCTTTGGCACTGGCCCACAGTATTTTCTATGATGCATCATGTGATGCATTGGTACACCAGGGAGAACAGTTGGTTAGAACAATTATGTCACCTTGGCTAAAGTGGTACAACCAGCAATAACAACAGCATCAAACACAGCCCAGAAAATGACAAACTATGGTAACCATTAATTTGCTACCTTTAACTGTATGAACTAGATTTGTGTTTATATAACAAAATCTAAAACAAACCAGAAAATTGTATGCAGTAAGTAAGCCCTCAATATGCTAGTTTTACCTTCAGTGTAGAAAAAAAAACATTTTTTTTTGGTACTGGGAATTGAACTTATGACCTTACAGTTCCAGGCAAGTACTGTGCCACTGAGCTATATCCCTGGCCCCAAAGGCAGAAAATTTAAAAAGGGTTAGGGGAAAAAAAGAACTAGAAGAAATTGGAAGCAAGGCTGGAGGACAAAAGAGGATCATGAAGACTTTGGGAAACTAGTACAGAAGGTAGGAGGGAAAGAGAGAAGGAAGAAATAAAAGGAAGAACAGGCCAGAAGAATAACCACATAATAAAACTAGAAACCACATTCACACTCACATAAAAACAAAACAGTCACCAGGCGTGGTGGCACACACCGGTACTCCCAGCACTCAGGAAGCTGAGGCAGGAGGATCATCATGAGTTCAAGATCAGCCTGAACTACAACGTGAGCTCAAGACCAGCCTGAACTGTAAAGCAAAAAAAAAGAAAAGAAAAAAAGAGAGAAAGAATGTCCACATTGTCTCTCCTGTCACTAGTAAATAATGTGTGGAGACAGAGTCCAGATCCATGTTGATTTATCCCAGAAAGACAGCAGTAGCTTATGCCAGTGTATCGGACGCTCTCGGTGAGCTACACCTTTTATTTCCCCTAAAGTTCAAGCTGGTTTCTGGCCATGAGGCTGGCACCAGACCTGGTCAGCCTGCAGCAGTCAGCACACCTTTTGTGGGCTTGAACTCTGGCGGAAGCCACTAGATAGACTCAGCAGTTGTGAATTCCAAGCTCAGTTGGCCCCTCTCCCAGATGGCTTCCAGCCAATCGCCCTCTCTTGCAGGACATCCAATCCCACAGCACTCAGCACCATCCACTACACTGCTCCCTTCCACTGCTGCATCACTGTGGACGCAGTCACTCAGGTTTGAACTGCTCCCACACAGGGAGTCCCAAGTCCTTCTTCTACACTGAAGTTTCTCTTTGCTCTCCCCCTGGGCAACAGTTCTCTCTTCAGATTCTTTCTTTTTTTTTTTTTTTTTTGGCTTTTTAGTTTTTTCAGATCCTTTTTGAATCCAGGGGGTCCACTTTCCTCCTTCTTCTCTTCCTCACATTGCTAATGTTCCAGTGTCTGGATGGCAAGTCTCAGAGAGGCTCTTTCTCTGCTGCTCACCACTCCTCCTTCTCTCTTTATGGGAAAGAAATGAAAGGTGGAAAACCACATCAGAGCTGGGTGTGGTAGTGCACGCCTGTAACAACACTACTCAGGAGACTGAGTCAGGAGGATCGCCATGAGTTCAAGTCAACCTCAACTATGTAGTGAGTTCAAGAGCAGCCTACAATACATAGTGAGATCCTGTCTTTAACACACACACACACACACACACACACACACACACACACACACACGATGTATAGGGATGGCGGGAGGAGTGGGGAGGTACATTTAGGGTATTTTACATAGGTGATCACCTAGACCAGCTGATTGTTGAAAGGGGTGCAGGAGGGGGAAGATCCCAGGATATGTTGTATATTTCGAACTCAGCAAATTTTGTAGGCCATGAGGTTATTAATTTGGATAAATATAAAGAATAGGTTTAGCAGGAGGAGATGATGGATCTTTTTTTAAAATTTATTGTAAAATATTATACAAATATAGAAAAGTACAATAAAGAAATATGCTTTGTAATAATAATACTTTTTTTTTTGGCTAGGGATTTAGCTCAGTGGTGTAGCACTTGCCTGGCCAGCATGAGGTCCTGAGTTCAATTCTTGGTATTCCCCCCTCCTCCCAAAGACCTGTTTTTTACTTATTCACTTTGTTTGTGATCTAAAACCTAGGAAAGAGGCCTAAGATGATATAGATTCACATTTTTGAGTCGCAAGTCACAGAAACCCAACCTAACCTATTAAGCACAAGGGAAAATTGTGAGGGCACAAGAACCCAGAGACTGGGATACAGTTGGACATAGGAAGGACCTGGCGAAAAAGGGGGCCTGGGGATATAGCTCAGTGGCAGAGGTGCCTGCCTGGCAAGTGCAAGGTCCTCAGTTTGATTTCCAGTACAAAAAAAAAAAAAAAAAAAGGAAGGCCAGGTGTGGTGGTGCACGCCTGTAATCCCAGCACTCAGGAGGCTGAGGCAGGAGGATCATTGTGAGTTCAAGACCAGCCTGGGCTACAAAGTGAGCTCAGGGCCAGTCTGAACTACACAGCAAGACCCTGTCTCAAAAAGACAAAAAAAAAAAAAAAAAAGAAGGACATGGAGCCAGAGTTCTGAACACCTGCGCAGTCCCCCCTCGCCGTTTCTCTCTTCCTGCCCACACAATGGGCACAATGGGAGAAGGGGCCACTGATGGCTCCCAACGTTTTTGTTCCCAGTCCTGGGGTTTGAACCCAGGTCCTTTACACTGAGCTAAGTCCCCAGCCTATGTATTCATTTCTTTATTTTTATTTTGAGAGTGTCTCAATTACCTTCTTATCACTGGAACACAATTACTGCCACCCACAAATCTAAAGAGTAAAGATTTACTTTGGCTCACAGGTTTTTTGTTTGCTTGTTTTTTGTCTTTTGGAAACAGAGTCTCACTCTGCAGTTCAGGCTGGGCTTGAGCTCACTTTGTAGCCCAGGCTTGCTTCACACTCGCAACGATCCTCCTGCTTCAGCCTCCAGAGTCTGGGATTACAGGCATGGGCCACCACACCTGGCTGGCTCATAGTTCGTAGAGGTTTCTATGCATAGTCGGCTGGTTCTAAGGCAGGGGCACGCAGGAAAGCAAAGACGAGATCGAGGGAGGAGAGAGGGAGGGAGAGGCTTCCAGGCCACGCCCCTGTGATGACCCCCTCAGACCAGGCTTCCCCTCCCAACGCCCAACGTCAAGGTTAGCTGTAAATTCATCAGGGGTACACATCTACTCACGAATATCACACCCTCATGACCCAGTCATCCCCAAAGCCCCCCTGTAAGCACGTGAGGCTTTGAGGGAGACATCTAGATATAAGCTGTAACAGACAGGATCTTGCTAAATTACTAAATTGCCCAGGCTGCGCACAAATCTGTGATCTCCCTGCTTCAGCCTCCCAAAGTGCTGAGATTACAAGCATGCACCATCACACTCGGCTTCCACTTTTACACACAACAGATTCAGTTACCCAGACAAGTCATTTAATGTCAATTCCAAAATCTCTGAAAGTCAGTCAATCTGGCATGCACTAGAAGTTCAACCTAGCAGTTCACAGCTGGGTACAGAGTTTAACAGCTCTCACTGCAGCCATTCCAAAGAGACAGTTCCACGTAGGCATGGTGGTACACACCTGTAATCCCAGCACTTGGGAGGCTGAGGCAGGAGGATTGTTCCAAGTTCAAGGCCAGCCTGGGCAACAAAGTGAGTTCAAGGGCAGCCTGAACTGCATAGTGAGACCCTGTCTCAAAAAGACAAAATAAATTTTTTTTTTTTTTG
This sequence comes from Dinomys branickii, assembly GCA_004027595.1. Lineage (NCBI taxonomy): Eukaryota > Metazoa > Chordata > Mammalia > Rodentia > Dinomyidae > Dinomys > Dinomys branickii. Next base: position 8,120 of record PVLD010026716.1, on the reverse strand, counting down.
GCGGTACTGGGGATCAAACTCAGGACCCTGCACTTGCTAGGCAGGCACTTATTCCACTGAGCTATATCCCCAGCCCCAAAATAAATAAATTTTTAAAATACAGGGCAGGGGATATAGCTCAATGGCACAAGCGCCTGCCTGGCAAGTACAAGGTCCTGAGTTCAATTCCCAGTACCAAAAAATAAAAAAACAAAGAGACAGTTCCTCAACAAGAGATGCTCATCAAACCTACTTTAGGCTGGCCTTGAACTCACTATGTAGCCCAAACTGGCCTCAAACTCATGGCAACCCTCCTGCCTCAGCCTCACAAATACTGGGACTATAAGGGTGCACCACTATGCCTGGCTACAATTTGCCTTTAAAAAAAGAAAAGATTAAAAAGGAACACCTAATATTCAGCTTTATCTACTTATTACTTTTTTTTAAACATCAACACATTTTTTGCCTATAGTAAAATACACATAAGCATTAAATGTACCATCTGTAATGGTTGATACATTGTGTCAACTTGAGAAGTGTAGGAGTTTAACTCAGCAGGGGGCCAAGGTCCTCACTTGGTTAACATCCTCCTCCTGAGTGAGAGGAGGGTGCTGAGATAGTGTGAGTGCTGCGCCCACCCTAGGGGGTGGGAGCTGCTCACAATATAAGGAAGGAAAAGAAGTTTGTTCTCCTCCCTTTTGCTCTCTTCTGCCGCCTAGAAGTGTTGCCCCGCACTGCGCCACCCTGCCTCCGAGCCAGCCGATCACAGACTGAAACCTCCACCCAGTGTGAGCTAAATGAACCTTTCCTTCCTTAACTTTGGCCCCTCCCTCAAACCTCCAGGCCAGTCACACTGAGTCAGGCAGCCCTGTGACCAGCTTTGTAAGACACCAACATCACTTTGCTTTTGTAACTGTTTACACTAAATGGCCGTCACTTTGCAAAAACATAGGCAGATGTAAAAACCCCGAGAGTTGTCCTGTGTGCACCAGCCCACCAGCCTCGGTATTTACATCCACACCCCGCCTTGGTTACACCACTGTTGCCATGCACAGACACACACACACACACACACACACATACACAGATTTGTGGATTGTGTGACTGTGACCATGTCACCTCCCATTTTTAGACCATTCTTTCTTCATCTTCCAATAAATGAGTCACAGGAGACGATGTCTGGAAGATTCCTGGACTCCAGACACCAGTAGCCCCCATCGCCTTCTGCCCCAGGCTCCCCCAACTCCCACCACCAGGAGAAAGCAAGAGAAGCCCCAGAAGGGCCGAGAAACAGATCTAAGCTGGCTTATATCTGGGACTCTTCCCAGAGGCCCCCATTGCACTATCCAAGCCCCACTCACAATCTTTTCCAACCAAGACTGGGATGATGTGGACTAAAGACAAGACTTATGTTTTTGTTTTTGGTCTTTTTGAGACAGGGCCTCACTATGCATTTCAGGCTGGCCTTGAGCTCACTTTGCAGCCCAGGCTGGTCTCAAACTTGCAACAATCCTCCTGCCTCAGCCTCCCAAGTGCTAGGATTACAGGCACGTGCCACCATGCCCAGCTAAGGAGACCTATGTTAATTAAGTGTGAAGACAGCTGGGCCAAGCAGGAGGCAGGTAGGGCCCGGATGACAAGACAGGTTTGTGGATGGGGTGACCTCGCCAGACAAGCAGAGGCTGCACCTTGGAGGTCTGAGGTGGGAGGGCCAGGGACTCGATAGCCTCTTTCTTGGCCTTGGGGTAAATGTTCCTCAGGGTGAGACCAAGTTCAGCAGAGCCACTGCCCATTCTGGCCCCACCTTACACAGGAAACGCCTCCTCGCCGCAGTGACCACATCCCCCCAGGTCGCCTAGGAAACACTGTGGAGCAGGAGGAGTTGGGGCAGTTGCCCTGCAACAGGTGGCAGCCTCCCTTCCGCCCTCATCTGAAGCCAGCCCCCTCTGCGCCCACAGACGCCCGGGCACAAACACCCGCCTGTACCTCCCAGCATGCACAGGGGTAGTGCCCCTGAGGTGGGACAGGAGCCCAGCCGACCCAAGGTGAGGTGGGGTGCAGGAGGCCCCTGAGGACAGGAATGAGGGCGGAGGCAGAGCAGACACAGAGACAGGCCAGGGACTGGGTAGAGCTGGTGAGGCTGGGGCGGGCAGGGCTGGCACCTGGGACCCAACGCCCCAGCAAATCCTCAGAGCGTACAGAGGAGACCACCTGCCAGCTCCTGGCAAGGGGCAGAGGCGCACTGGGGGCCAGCAGAGGCGGCCGCAGAGGCCCGCAGAGGCCTGCATCAGGAAGGGGCTCGGGAGGGGGTTCTCTCGGTCCCTCCCCACCCCCACCTTCCTCTCTAAACCAGAGCAGGATCTGAAGCGGCCCGGACAGCAGAGAGCAGCCCTTGGGGACCTCAGTCTCTTCTCGGGGCATCCTGAGGTTTGGGAAGGAAACGCTCTCCCCTGCGGGGACTGGCGCACCCACAGGAGGACCTGGCTGCGGGCCGAGGTGGCCCTGCCGTCCTCCCTGGGTCCCCTTGCTCTCTCCACCTGCGCCCCCACAACAGGGACTGAACCCAGGGCCCCCCTCAGCTCTCTGGTTTTTATTTTGAGACAAACTCCTGCCTCAGCCTCCCAGAGGGCTGGGATTACAGGCTTGTGCCACCGCCCCCAGGGCCTCGGTCCCTCGGTCTTGGACACGTTCTGTCTCGGTTGTGCCAGCTCTGCCTCATTCGCCCCCTCTCCTCACCCCTGTCTCTTGCAGGTGCCCTCGACTTCTAGTCAGCTCGCCGGGCTCATGGAGGCGCCCCCTACCACCGAGGCAGCCTTGTGGGCCCCGCTCCCTTGCGGCCCCTGCATCCCCATCCTGCTGGCCCTGACCTCCCTCGCTGCCTTCTTCATCCTGACTACAGCCGTGCTGGCCGAACGCCTGCTCCGCCGCTCTCTGCGCCCTGACCCCGGCCACCGCACGCCCACCCTGGTCTGGCGCCCCGGAGGAGAGCTTTGGATCGAGCCCGCAGGCACCGCCCGGGAGCGCTCTGAAGACTGGTATGGCTGTGAGGTGCCCCTGCTCGCTGACAGGGGCCCGGACCCTCCTCCGCAGCCCGGGGGCACCTTGGCAGCCCGGGCCAGCGCCCCACCCCCACCTTCAGCCCTGTACTCCTCCCCCAGCTCCTTGGTCACCCAGGAGCCCCCTGAGATCCTGACCCGAAGCACCTTCTGGGGACCCCAGCCACATGAGGAGAGGCCCCCCACCACAGGCCTAGTGAGCTGGGCTGGGCCTGAGCTGAGGCCAGAGGCCACAGAAAGCCTGGGGAGCCCCAGAACCTGGAGGCCCCGGCCGGGGAGCCCGGAGCCTGACTGGAGCCTCCAGCCTCGGGTCACCCTGGAGCAGATCTCCGCATTCTGGAGGAGGGAAGGCCGGACCAGTGTGGGCTTCTGAATCCCCAGGGCCTCTGCGGGATGGGCCCCCCAGAACCCCCTGGAAGACACCGTGGCCCCAAGGCTGTCTCAGGACAGATGCTCCCCCAGGCCTCTCAAGTCCAAATTGTCCATTCTCCTGGACCTGCGTGGGGAGCAGGCTGAGGGTGGACAGAGGCTGTGTGCAGAGGACACCCAGCAGCGCCTGCCTCTCACTGGGCCTCCCGTGGCTCCCTGCTGGGACTCAGAGCTGGAGGTGAGGCCAGTGCTGGCCCAGAGGCCTCCAGTCTGCATTTCAGAGTAAGAAGTCAGAGTAACCGACATACAGGAAGTGGCATCAAACCAGGCCCTTTCCACTCTGTCAGTGGGTCTGAGATGCCACACAGGGTCCGGAAGAGGATGCTGAGGAGCAGCCTGGAAGAGGTGGCGAGAGGTGACAGGCGTGTTGGCCAGAGACAGCAGGAACCCAGCTTCGCAGAGCCACAGATCTCATCCCTTCCCTGACATCCACTCCTGTCCCCCACCGTGAAGTTGTCAAAGAAAACACACACAGAAGCAAGACCAGGCAAAGGAGCCTTTTATTACACTGACTGAGGCTTTCACCCTCAAATGACACAGAGGAACTGACCCAGGCGGGAGAGGCCCTGCTTGCCTGGTGTTGGGACTTAAAATCAAAGGACACCAGCTGGCTCTGCGCAGCCTCTCACGGCTGCACAAACCCCAGGCCCCTGGGTCTCGGCGCTACCCAGTGAGGAGAGCCCTGAGAGAGCCACGAACCATTCAGCCAAGGAGAACCCAGTCCAAGCCCTTGTGGAAAAGGCTTGGACCTGGGAAGGGCAGCTCCCAAAACCTGGCCTCTGGCCATCTTCCTGCCCGGCTTGCTGGAGTGGTCCAGAGAGCTCCGCCCCAAGACAGGGGTGTTTATAATGATCCACCCCACAGAAACAGAGCCTAAGTGCCAGCAGACCTATTTACCAACAGATACCCCTTCCCTAACCCTCCCCCTCCCTTCCCCCTCCCCCTCCCCCTGGGGAGATTCTACTCCCCAGGGGCTGATTTCCCAAACTTCAATCAGGAATATTAGAATTTTTGACATATCAGTGTATCATCTTTAGTATTACTTTATATTTTTCTTTAAAATGATCCACTATTTACTTAATAAATTTATTTTAAAAGGAATCTTTTTATGTCACTTCTATAAATGGAAAATCGGTATCATGAGCCATTAAATAAAAGGTAAAACATGAAAATAAATACAATGTAGAAAAGAATTATTAGGTTTTAAGTAGACACTGTTGCCTGCTGGAGAAGTTGACCACAAAGGGTGCTTTTGTAAAATTTTTTTCAGAACTGAGGATGGAACCCAGGACGCAGAGCCTGCCGGTGCTAGGCAAACGCTCTACTCTGAGTGATAACCCAGCCTCTGTTCTTTCTCTATTTAAAGGGGCTGGCCAGGCAGAAAAACATGGGCTCCCACTCCCAGCTACTTAGAAGGCTGAGACAGGAGGATTGAAAGTTCAAAGTCAGTCTGAACAATGTAGCAAGATCCTTTCTCTCTTTTTTTTTTTTGGTACTGGGAATTGCACTCAGGACCTTGTGCTTGCCAGGCAGGCACTTGTACCACTGAGCTATCTCCCCAGTGAGACCCTTTCTCATAATACAAAATAAAAGGGGCTGGGGATGTAGCTCAGCAATAGAGCACTCCCAAGTTCAATCTCTCTTTTTTTTTTGGTCTATTCAAGACAGGGTCTCACTGTGCAGTTCAGGCTGGCCTTGAGCTCGCTTTGTAGCGTAGGCTGGTCTCAAACTCACAACAATCCTCCTGCCTCAGCCTCCTGAGTGCTGGGATCACAGGCGTGCACCACCACGCCCGGCCCCAAATTCAACCTCAATCCCGTGTAGTAAGCGGGGGAGAGTGAAGGGAGGACAGATAGACCAGCAGTTTGGAAAAGCGTCAGACACGAGCACCAAACCGAGTCCTTCTGCAAACTTGGAGGCAGGCAGAGAAAGCTCCTCAAGGGGAGGTGGCCCTGTGTCAGGACCTCCCAAGCACTCCCTGTGCTTCCGCTTACTGGGCGGCGGACTGTGCCCTCCAATCCTTTGCCCTTCCCTCTAGTCCCTCCAGGGCAGGAAGTTGTGGGCACAGCCAAGGAAGGGACAGTTTCCGGGCAGAGGGACCCAGCCTCCTGCCTCACCTGAAGTGCTCATCCAGCCTGCGTCCTGGTCACCTTCCCTGACCAGGGGGCTGCGTGAGGGAGGAGTCAGACCTGGTTATGCGCCGTCTTTCCAGGGGCAGAGGTTGGAGGCTGCACGCTGAGATAAAACAGACACATACTTGGAACAGGGTAGAAACCAGGGCTTCCGGCCGTCTCTGTCACCCATGCACAGTAACTGTTTCACTATCCACTGACAGGACCAGCCCTTGGGGATTTTCACCACCAGGAGCAAGCAGCCCACCGGGAAGCAGACGGGAGATACAGGCACCCAGGGATGAGAGAGCTCAGGAGCCCAGTGCACTCAGTCTGCCCTACCTCTCACTTTCTTAGAGACTGCGGAAGGTCACTTTCACATGTGGTTTTTTTGGAGGGTAGCAGGAATCGAACTCAGAACCTTGCACTTGCCGGGAAGGCGCTTATGCCGCTGAGCTATATCTCTGGCCCTATTTTCATGTTTTGAGGCCTCATTTTTTTTTTTCTCTGACCAACAAGAAAGCTGGAAGATGAACAAGATGATCTTTTGGGATTTTTCTCCATATAACGCTAGGGAGGGCTGTAAAATGAAACATGGGTGGATAGATGGATGGATGGATGGACGGATGGACGGACGGGTGGGAGAGTGGGCATGCAGATGGGCGGATGGATAGATCACATGCATGACTACATGGAACAATGCGATCTGCTACACGGAATAGTGTGATCTTCCTAAAACAGAATCCAACTTGCCTTTATAATCTCAGACCCAGAACATGATCTACAACATAATAGAAGCCCCAGTGAAGGGGTAACGCATGAGAAAACAGATTAATAGTTTTATCCTCTATTTTAACACTTATGGGTTTTTTGAAGAGGGGTCTTACTCTGTGGCCCTGATTGGCCTTGAATTCACGGTGATTCTCCTGACTCAGCCTCCTGAATGCTAGAATTACATGCATGAGCTACAACTGGTGCCTTTTCCATTTCAAACCTTTCCCCCCCTGCAGTGCTAGGGACTGAACCCAGGACCTTGCACAGGCTAGACAGCTGCTGAACCACTGAGCCATATCCTCAGCCCTGTCCCTCTCATTTTTTACCACTACACTCCTTTCTCCTAGTGAGAACTTTCTGGTCTTTAGGAATTTAAAACCTACTTACTGTATGGTCCTTTACCAGATAGCCCTAATCTCTGGAGGGCTAGGGCATGTTTTGTTTGAAACAGAGTCTATGTAGCCCAGGCTGGCCTCGGGTGCTGGGGCTACAGACATGTATCCCGTGCCTGGTGGGTCTCTTACTATCATTCACAACATATTGTGTATCCCTGTGTTTTGTAATTTGGGGCTGTGATTTCTGCTTCAGCAGGGTCTCCGCAATGGAAATCTATGGGGCCCTATGATTTAGGTCTTTTTAAAAATTAATTAAATTTATTGGTACATTTTGGATATACACAATGATCATATTCACCATAGGGAATTTGTATCTGTACATGATTTATCTTGATTCTTTATCCCCATCACCCCCTTTCAACCCCTCTTCCCCTCCTTATTTACAAAAGCTTTGGCCAGGTGTGGTGGTGCATGACTGTAATCCCAGCACTTGGGAGGCTGAGGCAGGAGGATCACTGCAAGTTCAAGGTAAACCTGGGCTACAAAGTGAGCTCAAAAATTATGTATGTATGTATGTATGTATGTATATACAGGGTAGCTAACAGTTGTGCTACTGTCTTCTATTGCTTTACTCAAAGGAACAGCTAATGATTACTGGTTTGATCATTATTGCATGTCTCTATTTGTTTTCCTGAGAAACTACTTGGAAGACATCAATAGTAATACAACAACCATTGTTAATTTCCTACCACTTTGTCTGTAACTGTGTATTGTTCCTATTGTTCTTATGCTGTTTTGTAAATGGATGTCTGTTTCTTAATATTTTCCTTAATTTATTTTTGTTGTTCCTGTTGTTTTTTTTGAGACAGGGTCTCGCTATGCAGTTCAGGCTGGCCTTGAGCTCACTTTGTAGCCCAGGCTGGTCTCGAACTCACAACGCTCCTCCTGCCTCAGCCTCCCAAGTGCTGGGATTACAGGTGTGCGCCACCGCGCCCGGCTCCCCTCCCCTCCTCTTGTCTCTTCTCCTATACTTCTTGGGTCCCGGCTCTTACTCCGTGGCTCCTGAGCTGCACTTGAGCACTTTCCCTATCTCCGTTTTCCACACTGCGCCAGTGTTATAGGCAGCTGAGTTAGATAGGAATATTATAGGCAGTCAGACAGGGCCAGGCCCTCGAAGGAGCCAGCAGACCTGTGGGCCAGACCTCAAGACAAAGGGTGCTATACAAATGCACCCACTCACTCCCCTAGGTGTAAATGTCAGGGATTGATCTTCTAAATAAGTAACAACCACCTTCTAAAAAGCCAGGAAGAGTCGCTAGCCCGACCCCCACAGGAAAAGCCCCTCATCTGCACTCATGCCCGCTTGCTATGTGACTCGCTTCCCCATTTGATCCCAGTCCACTCAGTCTTACCTGGACAATTATACCTGTAATCTT
>PVLD010026715.1:0-21801 GCA_004027595.1 Dinomys branickii | reverse complement strand
TTGTTGTTGTTGTTGTTTGCCTGTTTTGTTTTTTGCCTTTGGATTTTTGGTTTTTGTATTTTTTCTGTTGTTGAGAAGATTAATTGTATGACTAAATTTGCATGTGTGTATATGGGTTCATATATTTACACTTCGAAGATATCAATGGATAAAGCAATAACCACTGTTGAGACCATGTCACCTTGTCTGTAGATTAGTTGTGACTGTACTATTTTTTATGCTAAGTGGTGTCTGTTTGTTCGTATGTTTTTGTACTTTTATTTTTTTAAAATAAAGTTAAAAAAAAAAGAAACAGAAAGAATTAATGAATCAAAGAGTTGGTTCTTTGACTGAATAAATAAAGTTGATAAACCGTAGCCAATCTGACCAAAAAAATGGAAGAAAAGACTCAAATTCATGCAATGAGGAATGAAAAGGGTGAAATCACCATGGATCTTGTGGAAATTAAGAATATCATCAGCACCTACTTCAAAATCTTTATTCTCATAGGATGAAAAACACAGAAGAAATGGACAGACTCCAGGAAACACATGAATTTCCAAAGCTGAATCAAGAAGTTATAACAATTCTAATAACCGAATATCAGGTAATGAAATTGAAAGTGTAATTAAAAATTTACCAACAAAGAAAAGCCCAGGACTTGATTGATTCAGTGCTAAATTCTACAAGAAAGTTAGAGATTTAATAACAATACTCTTCAAACTCTTTAATGAAATTGAAAGGGAAACACTACTCCCTAACTCATTCCTGGAGGCAAGTATTATCCTACTGTGAAAACCAGAGAGAGACCCAGCCAAAAAAGAGAACTACAGGCCAAACTCCCTAATGAACATAGATGCAGAAATTCTCAATAATATACTAGCAAACAGAATGCAACATATCGTCAAGAAGATTGTACACCCTGACCAAGTAAGATTCATGCCAGGAATGCAGGGATGGTTCATCATATGCAAATCAACAGACATAATATGCCATGTCAACAGAGCCAAAGACAATAAACACATGATTATCTCAATAGATGCAGAAAAACTTTTGACAAAGTCCAGCAGCCATTCATGATAAAAACCCTACAGAAAATCATAATAGATGGTCTTTATCTCAATCTGATGAAAAATCATCTATGACAACCTAACAGCTGACATTATACTAACTAGACAAAAACTGAAAGCATTCACTCAATATCAGAAACAAGGCAAGGATGTCCACTATCACCACACCTATTCAGTGTAATTCTGGAAGCATTAGCCAGAGCAATTAGATGAAAGAGAAATAAAAGGAGTAAGTCTAGGAAAGGAAGAAGTGAAATTATCATTATTTACGGATGATATAATACTCTACGTAGAAGACCCCAAAAACTCCACCAAAAGACTTATAGATTTAATAACCAAATTTAGTAGCATAGCTGGATATAAAGTCAGCACTCAAAAATCAATAGCATTCCTTTTTTTTTTGTTGTTCCAGGAATCAAACTCAGGACCTTGCACTTGCCATGCAAGCCCTTGTGCCACTGAGCTATATCTCCAACTATTAGTAGTATCCTTTTGCACAAATAACAAACTCAGTGAGAGAGAAATTAGGGAAACCACACGCTTCAAAGTAGCATACAAAAAAATGAAATACTTAGGGATCAGTCTAACAGAGGAAGTGAAGGCTCTATGTGTTAAAAATATAGTACTCTGAAAAAGGAGAATAAAGAGGATATCAAAAAATGAAAAGATACCCCTTGCTCATGGATAGGAAGAACCAACACAGTGAAAATGCTCATACTTCCAAAATTGTTATGCAGATTTAATGCAATCCTGATCAAAATACCATTAACATACCTCACAGAGGCATGCTAACAGAAAACATTCCTAAAATTTGTCTGGAACCAGAAGAGACCTATGATAGAAAAGGCAATCCTGGGCAACAAAGGCAAGGCAGGAGGCATTACAATCCCTGACTTGAAATTATACTACACAGCTACTGTGATAAAATCAGCATGGTACCAGCAAAAAAAAAGAGGACCAGTGGAACAGATTAGAAGATGCAGACATAACTACAAATGCATTTAGTCATCTTATCTTTGACAAAGGGCCAAACATATTCACTGGTAGAAAGATAGCCTCTTTAATAATGGTGCTGTAAAAACTGGCTCTCCACATACCAAATTCTAAAACTAGATCCATGTCTATCACTATGCATAAACTAAAGTCAAAATGTATCAAAGACCTAATAATAAAACAGAAATATTGTCTATTGGAAGAGAAATTTGGCAGAAATCTTGAAGCCATAGTATGTGTAGGTTGAGAGTTCATAAACAAAACCCAGACTGCATGAGAAATACCTCAAAGAATCAATGACTGGGATCTCATCTTATTAAAAAGCTTTTGCACAGCAAAAGAAATTACCAACAGACCAAAAAGATAACCCATAGAGTGGGAAAATATTTTAGCCAATTGTTCCTCAGACAAAGGTTTACTATTGAGAACCTCTAAAGAACTCAAAAAAATCAGACCTCCCAAATTTAGAGACCCAATCCAAAAATGGATATCTGAGATGAATACATACTTCTCACATGAAGAAACACAAATAGCAAACAAATATATGAAGAAATGTTCAACATCACTGGTCATTTGAGAGATGCAATTAACACAACACTGAGATTTCCTCTCACCCCAGAAACAATAGCTATCATCAAGAAATCAACCAATAACAAATGCTGGAGGGGCTTGGGTAAAAAGAAACCCTTCTCCATCCTTGGTGGGAGTGTAGACTAGTGCAACCACTATGGAAATAAATCTGGAGATTCCTCAGTAAACTAGGATTAGAGAGGTTCCATTCAACACAGCTATTCCCCTTCTGGGTATTCTTCTAGAACTAAAATCATCATACCACAGTGATACATGTGCACCCATGTTTATAGCAGTGCAATTTCTGATAGCTAAATCTTGGAAATGACCCAAATACTCATCAACTGAGTAATGGATAAAAGAGATGTCATCTTTTTATACAATGGAGTACCACTCCACCATAAAGAAGGATAAACTTGAGACTTTTACAAAAAATTTATTTTAAAGAAGAAAAACAAAAAAATTCCAAAACAGTATGATAGGATGGTAGCAGTGGTTAATATATTGTGTATTATCTTTGTTAGTTACTCAAAGTGCATGATATCAGAATTTAATTGTCCAAACAATATCAGCACAAACCTATCCTTTCAATGAAATAAGAGAAATTAGCAGTATAACTATTTTAACTATTGTTGGTAAATGCATGCAACTCAAGACCATACTCATAAGTGAAGTAAATCAGACTCACATAGGTAAACATTGCATTGTTTACTTCGTATGAAAAACTGAATGAGTGTAGTGGATTGACAACTGGTGATCAACTTATAACGTCCAGCTGAACTGAGTAAGTCTGGTGCTGGGTGTGGGAGGCCCACCTGAGGATTGTTGCCAGCAGCAGAAAAAGCAGAACTAGAGAAGAAGTAGGCTGTTGGGAGCTGAGAGAGGCTGTTGGGAGCTGGTGGAAGCTGTAAGGAGCTGTTGATTGTTTTGGAGGAGCTTGTCATGCTGGCTTTCCAGATGAACTTGGCTGTTTTTATCCTCTGAGGAGCTTGGAACCTTGTTGACAATGAGAATGGCTTTGGTTCACTTTGAGGGGGCTCTAGTCCTCACTTTGAGCATCGCCTCCTGGCTCCAGAGGGGAAGATGGTGCACTGCCAGTCTCCTGGAGAAGCTTGCTGCATTGACTTACCCGATGGGAACTCAGCCATCTTAATCATTGGAGGAGCTCAGGACCGCACTGTTGCTGAGGATGGCTGTCGTACCCTTTGGGGGAGCTCTGGTTCTTCTAAGCATCGCTTCCTGGCTCCAGTGCAGATCTCTGTCTGCTAAAACAGATCCTCCATTCCACTGGCACGGACTTCCTAGATTCCACCACTGACCTTTGGGCCTTCCCAGCGCATATCTGTGAAACAGGTCTGCATGAGACCACGTTGTCGTGGGCTCTGGTCCACCAGGTGGACTTGTGGGAGGCACTGTTGTGAGCTCTAGGTCTTCAGCTGGACTCATGCAGGACATTTCCATAGGATCCAGGCCCTCAGCTGGATTCCTTGGTCTTAGTGTGGGGACGGATTTCCTGTGCTGTCTTGTATATCATTCTTTGGTGACTATTATAAATAATCTTATAAAATATGTGTTCTCTATTATATTGTTTTCTCTTGCAAAAATATCCCCCATACCATAACAATGAGTAAATAAGTTCTGAAATGTACAATAGATATTTTGAAGTGGGAAGAAATTGTTGAAAAGGAAAAAGGAATTAGGATGGGTGAAAGATGATAGGACAATAGGGAAAGATGAAAAAATGCAAGTCATTTATACTATTAATATCTCTTAGTTCATTAAAATGGAAGATTTGTGCTAAAATCAATTGGACAAATTTTTATGCCCATATCTTGTACCCTGAGCAACTTCTTTAAAGATAACAACATGTAATATATTAACAATTGTTATTATTTTATGAAATTTTGTTTTACCTTTCTTCCATACCAAAAAAAAAAAACCACTTGAGCCCTTCCCCTCGTATACAATATTACTGCATAATGGGCGTCTGAAGTTGTGTTGTCCAGAAGTAGATTCAAATACGGGGTTTCGTAAATGATTCAGTGAGGGAGTGTCCTCAGGAGAAAGCTTGCAGGAAGGAGGAAAGGATATGGAACAGAAAATTAAGATGTCGTTTCAGCTGTAATGGAAACCTGACTGCTTGCTAGGCTCTAGAATTTGGGCAGTAGCATGAGATTGTCCCACCTTGAGGCAAAGAGGTCTAACTTTTGAACTTTTATATATCAGAGCAGGGTAAAGCATGTCGTCTTCCAGACACCTTCAGGTGAGGAGGCTCTTGATGGTCAAAAGCTACTTAGCTGTTATGTGCACAACATGCTAAAGGATCCTGGGTGGGGTATGAATGGTATCTTTCAGAGGGAACAATATATCACCGATATCCCTCACAAACACATGGGGAGAATAACGCTTCTAAGTGGGTCTCTGTAGGTAAAGCAGGGACATGAACAGGCAAAAATTCAGCCAAAGCAATTTGATTAGGTGCCAAGGCGGTGTGACAAAGTTTAAATCTTTTTGGCAACTTAATCTATCTGAGAGACATAATTTAGAATATCTATGAAATGGATGTATGGATTATTTACACTTTAGAAAAGCTTCCTCAAACACTAAATTTTACAGCTAAACATAATAAATGAGGTTCTGAGAGTTTGTCAAGAATTTCAGTTGCATGCATTCCACAATGCAAATGAGCATAAATCCATAAGCTTTAAAAATAAAGCCAAAGTTTTCATTTATTGATCACTTTTATGTCATTTACTTTGTGCCAGGCACTTGGCCAGTGTTTTATACATATAAATTGATAAAAACTCTGTGGTAGGTTTTGTTATGTTCTCATTTCATAAGTAAGAAAATTGAGGCACAGAGTTCAAATCATATAGTAATAAATGGCTTAGGCTATTTACTAAATAAGGTGAAATCTAATTTTACTGTTAACCTACTTAAATAGGAAAAAAGCTGATCATACTTCTGGCTCAATTTCGTACTGTTGTGGTTTGTGTCTAGAAGTTCCCCCAAAGCCTCGTGCAGTCGTGGAATGGGCTTCTAGAGTTTATGACTGATTCATGGTCCAATGCTGGGATTGTGGGTGTGGGTAATACACGCACTCAGGGGTGGGCAGCCTGCTTACAATATACGGGAGGGGGAGAGGCTTGTTCTCTCACTCTTCCCTTTTTGCTGTCTTCCAACATCATGAACTGTTGCCCCTCTGTCATCCTGTTGCCACCCTGCCTTGGAGCCAGACTAAAACCTCCACAAACTGTGAACTGCATAAACCTTTCCTCCTTTAACTTGTGGGTGTTGGGTATTTTGTCTCAGCAATAAGAGAAAAGTAACTAACACACATACTGACCTACAGAATTTTGTAGACCTACTCAGAGACTGAATACTGAAGCCATAATGTGGAACAAATACAAGCTAGTAATCTGATTAATACATTTTTGTTTAAGGCCCTTCTATGTAATTTTGGGAAAATCATTTCATAATGAAATTGTGATTAGGGCTTGTCCGAGGCCTAGTATCTTGCCCTGGGAGTCAGCTGTGGTTTGTGGAAATATAACTCAGTGTGTCTCCTGTCACAGTTGAGGCTTCAAGGTCTCATGATGCTGTGATGCTCCAGGGCAAGGTTACATCTGCTGAAGTCATCCTTGTTCCTTGAGAGCCCAGTAGTAATAATAATAAAAAAAAAAGGTTTCACCTGGGGGAAAGGGCAAAGGTCTTATGAAGCTCTCCCCACTTCCTCATCAACATGAGATCCTCATTAGCATAAGGTGACTGGTGTCTGATCATCTTCTCACCACTTTCCAATGTAAATGTGATCAATAAATACTGAGGTCCTGGCCACCTCCTGCCTTTTGTTTTCTGTGAACAACTGGCCATTCCAGATCCCCCTGCACTGCTGTTTTTTCTCTTGTGCTTTCTTTTCATCTTGTGCCATAACACCCTGCAGGACACTGGGGACTTGCTGCATCGGTTCCCAGCAGCTTCTGTTCATCTTTTTGATTTTAAGACTTTCTGCTGGGCAGAGGGTATAGCTCAGTGCAAAAGTGCCTGCCTGGCAAGGGCAAGGTCCTAAGTTTGATTCCCAGTTTCAAAAGGAAAAAAGATTTTTTGCTATTAATTTTATGACTAACTCAATTAAATGAGTGATGAGAGGTCACAGATAAACCTAAGTAATACTTAGAACAAAATTAGGAGACTTGTGTGTGTGTGTGTGTGTGTGTGTGTGTGTGTGTGTGTGTGTGGTATTGGATATTGAACTTTAGGCATCATGCATGCTAGGTAAGTATTCTACTACTGAGCTATATCCCTACCCCTTTCCGCTTTATTCTGAGACAATGTTTCAAAATTCAATGGGGTTGAATTTGTGATTCTTCTTAGCCTTTCTCCCGGAGACCCCACTGAGTCCTGCAGGAAACTTCTGCTTTCTGTAGGACACTGCTGGGATCTTAATGTCCCTGACACTGTTTCACTCACATGGCAGGATGTGACTGAGGACAATGCAAGGAGGGCTAGTATCCAGGTGTGGGAAAGGATCTTACCTTGTTTATTTTGTGCTGTTAAACTTCTTCATTCTACTACTACTTCTGTTGCTATTGTAGGAAAAGTACTCTCACCCTCCCCTGTAACCACTGGACAAAATAAAAGTGGGCCAACCAAAAAATCTTTGTCTTTGCCCATTTTGAGGCACTGACCTCCCTGTGCCCCTTTTATGCATTACTCAATTTGTTTCTAGGTTTTTCTTTATCCTTCACCATACTTCTCCTACAGGTAGCTGGGGGACTTGGCTAGGTCCCCAGCACAGATGGAATATTAGTGTTTTAATTTGCATTTCTCAAGTGATCAGTGATGAGGAATATTTTTTCATATATTTATTTGATGTCTGTACTTAATCGGAGAAATGTTCATTCATTTCAGATACCCATTTTTTGTACTGGATCTTTAAATTTGGGAGGGTCTGATTTTATTGAGATCTTTATGTATTTTAGATGCTAGTCTGTGGAGGAGTACCGGTTAAAAGTTTTTTTCCTATTCTGTGGGTTTTTTCTTCACGCTGTTGATCATTTCTTTTGCTGTACAAAAACGTTTTAGTTTGATGTGATTCCAGTTGCTGAGTCTTTGTAATATTTTCTATGTGATTGGGGTTTTGTTTATAAAGTCTTTGCCAACATCTATGTCTTTAAGGTTCTGCCTATTCTATCTTCCTATTCAGTATTTCTGTTTTATTAATATTTAGTTTTGATCCGTTCCAATTTTAGTTTTGTGTGTGTGGTAAGAGATATGGATCTAGGTTCAATTTTTAGCATGTGGAAAGCCAGTGTTCTCAACACCATTTACTAAAGAGGCTATCTTTCTTCTAGTGAAGATGTTTGGCACCTTTGTCAAAGATAAGATAGCTCAGTATGCTTGGAGTTCTTTCTGCATCTCCTGTTCTGTTCCACTGATTCTCAAGTCTTTTTTAGAAATCATGATATCTTTGCAGTAGAACTTTTATTGGGGATTGTGATGGCTCTGCCATACCTTTGTTGCCCAGAGTTGCTTTTTGCATTCTAGGTCTATTCTGGTTCCATATGAATTTTAAGATTGTTTTCCTAGTTTTGTGAGGTATACTGTTGGTAATTTGATTGAGATTGCACTACATCTGTATAAAAGTTCTGAAAGTATGGCCATTTTCACTATATTAGTTGTGCCTATCTAAGAATAGGTGATTTTTTCCCCCATTTTCTGATATCCTCTTTAATCTCCTTTTTCAGAGTACTGTAGTTTTGAATATATAGATTTTCCACTTCCTTTGTTAGATTAATTTCTAGATACTTCCTTTTTTTGGAATGTTATTTGTGAAAGGTGTTGTTTCCCTACTTTCTCTCTCAGTGAGTTTGTTATTTATGTACAGGAATGGTACTGATTTTTTGAGAGGTGATTTTGTATCCCATATGTTGCTGTATTTGGTTGTTAATTCTTGGAGTCTTTTGGTGTAGTTTTTGGGCTGTTCTGGGTAGAGTATCATGTCATCTGCAAACAATGATAATTTAACTTTTTTCCTATCATTATCTCTCTTTCTCTTGTCTAAGAGATAGAAACGTTGCTCTGGCTAATGTTTCCAGAAATACATTGAATAAGAGTAGTGGTAGTGGACATCCTTGTCTTGTTCCTGATTTTAGAGAGAAAGCTTTCAGTTTTTGTCCATTTACTATGATGTTGGTTATTGGTTTGTCATAGATGGCTTTTATTAGGTTGAGATAAAGACCTGATATTCCAGTTTTCTGTAGTGTTTTTTAAATCATGAATGGATGTTGAACTTTGTGAAATGCCTTTTCTGCATATTGAGATGATCATGTGGTTTTTGTCCTTGGTTCTGTTATTGTGGTATATTATATTTCTTGATTTGCATATATTGACCCATCCCTCTGTTTCTGAGATGAATACTACTTGGTCATGGTGTATAATACTCGATGATTTGCTGAATTCTGTTTACCAGGATCTTACTGAGGATTTTTGCATCTACATTCATTAAGGAGATTGGCCTGTAGTTCTCTTTTATGGTTGGATCCTTTTCTAGTTTTGGAATCAGGGTAATGCTTGCTTCCAAGAATGAATCTGGGAGTAATATTTTCCTTCAATTTCATTAAATACTTTGAGGAGTCCTAGCATCTTCTCTAAATTTATTGTAGAATTCAGCAGTGAATCAATCAGGACCTAGGTGTTTCTTTGTTGGGAGCTTTTAAAATTAATTCCTTCAATTTCATTAACTGATATTGGGTTATGTAGAATTTTTATGTCTCCTAGATTCAGCATTGGTAATTTATATGTATCTAGGAATCTGTCCATTTCTTCCATCTTACTAGAGTTCAGATTCTCAAGGTAGGTATTGAAGATCGGGATTTCTGCAGGATCCATGTTATCCTTTGCATACCTAACTGCGTTATTTAAGTTTCTTCTTTCCTCATCCTTTTTGATTCTGTTGGCTCAGGGTTCGTAAATTTTACCTAATCTTTCAAAGAACCAACTCTGCTTCACTGATTCTTTGTATTGTTTGCTTAGTCTCAATTACATTAATTTCATCTCCTGTCTTTATAATTTCCTCCCTGGTATGTGTTTTTAGTTTAACTTACTCTTCTTTTTCTAGAAGCTTGAGGTTCAACATTAGGTTATTTATTTGAGCTGTTTTTCTGATACGGGACCTAACTGCTATACATGTCCAACATAGGACTGCCTTCATTGTTTCCCAGGAGTTCCACTATGTTGTGCTGGCATTATCACTTCATTATAGAAGCTATCTATTTCGTTCTTTAGGGCTGGGGATATAGCTCAGTGGAATAAGCACCTGCCTAGCAAGCGCAGGGTCCTGAGTTCGATCCCCAGTACCGCAAAAAAAAAAAAAAAAAGTTAATATTTTGTTCTTTAATTTCATCTGTGACTCATTGGTTGTTCAAGAGAGAATGTCTATGTTTTTGCGTAGCTTTTGTGGTTTCCAATTTCACTGTACTATGATCTGATAATATACATGGGGTAATTTCAAATCATTTGCATTTACTTAAGCATGTTCTGTGAGTTAGTATGAGGTCTATTTTGGAGAAAGTCCCATGTATTACTGAGAAGAATGTGGATTCTATTGTTGTGGGGTGGAACACTCCATAGATGTCTACTAAATGCATTTGTTGAAAGGTTTGGCGCAGCTCTGATATTTCTTTGTTAAATTTTGTCTAGTTGATGTGTCCATTTGTGACAATGGAGTATTAATGTCCCCTACTATAGTTGTATTACTGCTTATCTGATTTTAATTAATGTTTGTTTTATATACATGGGTGCACCAATATTTGGTGCATATATATTTATGATTGTTATTTTCTCCTCTTGGGTTGTTCCCTTAACAAATATGTAATGACCTTCTTTATCTCTTCTGATCAATGTTGGTTTGAAAAGCTACTTTGTCTGCAAGTAGAATAGCTACCCCTGCCTTTTTCCTATCTCATGGAGCTTTGTTTTCCATTCTTTGACTTTCAGTATACAAATTTCTTTTTGAAATAAATGTGTTTCTAGTATGCAGAATATTGTTGGATCTTGTTTCTTGACCCCTTCTGCCAATCACTTTCTTTTGATTGGTGAATTAAGACCATACACATGACGATTATAACTTGTATGTATTGATTTATCCTGGTCATTTTTCCTTGTCATATTATTTTTCTCTTCCTAGTTTTCTTTCTTTTTCTTTCTTTCTTCCTTCCTTCCTTTCTTCCTTCCTTCCTTCCTTCCTTCCTTCCTTCCTTCCTTTTTAATTGCTTGCCTTGGCTTGTGGATTAATTTTATTTGTATTCTTGAATTTGTTGTATTTATTGTCTTTCTATCCTTCAGAACATTTTGGAGTTGTGTTTTGTTGGTCATGAATTTCTTCAGGTAGTCTTTGTAATGTAAATATCTTATTCATTCAACTTTGAAAGGTAACTTTGTGGCATACATTGTTCTGGGTTAGAGATTGTTTTCTTTTAGAGTGTAGGATACTTTACTCCAAACTGTCCTTGCCTTAATGGTTGGGACTGAGAAGTCTGCTGTGATTTTGATGGGTTTTCCTTTATAAGCAATTTATTTTTTTTAACAGTTTTTAGTATTCTGTTCTTGTGTAGAATGTCTAGAATCTTTACTATTTTATGCCTTGCTATAGCTCTTTTAAAAAAATCATGATACTTGGAGTTCTACATGCCTCACTTATCTGTAGATCTCAAGTTATTTTTCCATACTTGGGAAAGTTTTCAGGTATTACTTCTGTGAACATGTTTTTTATGCCCTTTGTGCTATATTCTCGTCCTTCCTTGAATCCAGTTAATCTTATATTAGTCTTCTTTGTACCATCTATCAGCTGTTGGATTGATTATTCATAGTTATCTAGCTATTTTAAGAGGTCTTTCATTAGATAGTTATCACCACAACCCTGCCTTGTACATCTGGTTTCTGTCTTCAAATTGGTTGACTGTGCTGCCTTTCAATAGAATTTTTGAATCTTCTGGATTTCTATTTGAGTCTATTTAATGGAATCTAAATCTTTTTATGTTGGGTATTCATAATTTTCATGGTTTTATAAGCTCCCCAATTTTTAAAAGAAAATATGAATTTACTCTAGCCATTTCCTTCATTATGGTCATCATCTAATTATCTGTGGTTTGATTTATCAAAAGATATATTCATCTGATTTTTTTACTTCTGCTACTACCAATGCATTACATTAATCTGAATAGCTTTTATTTCTTGCACATTAATTCCTCCTTGATTTTCTTTTGGTGAACTGGGGGTCATGAGTTGTATCATGCTTCCCTGTTTTCTCATCTTCTAGTTTTGTTTTTATTTCTGCATTGAGGCTTGTGAACTACTTATCACTGGTAGCTTTCTACTAGGTTTGAGACCTCTTTGGAAATGATTACTTTTCAGAGATGCTACTAGGTGCACCTGGCTTTTGGCTTTTGACTCTCTCTCAGGATCCTGCCTCTTGAATTTATTAGGGGTGAAAGATTTCTGCCTTTTTTCCCTAGCGCTCAGTTCTTTGGTACTGGAATATAGGATTGTCTGTAACACCCGGACAATCTAGGTATTGGCATACAAGGAAGATCAATTGATCATAACTATGTCATCTTTGGTCAAAATGTACAATCAGTAATAATAATAGCATCAAGTACAACTGGAAAATGACAAACTGTGATAACTATTAATTTGCTATTATTAACTGTTTTGGTTTGTGTCTAGATGTCCTCCCAAAGCCTCATGCAGTCATGGAGCAAGCTTGTAGAATTTGTGATTGATTCGTGGTCCAATGCTGGATTATGGATGTGAGTACTACACCCACCCTGGGGTGGGTTACCTGCACACAATATAAGGGAGGCAAAGGGGCTTGCTCTTGCTGGTCCTTGCTTTTTGCTCTTATTGATTTTGCTGTTTTCCACCCACCATGAACTGTTGCCTTTTGCCACTTGCCACTCTGCTTTGGGACCAGCCAAGTGTGGACTGAATCTTCCACAAATTATGAGCCATATAAGCCTTTCTTTCCTTGATTTTGGGCATTTTGCCTCAGCAATGAAAGAAAAGCAACCAAGACAGAATTTGGTACCAGAGCAGTGGGATCATTGCTTTGATTACATGTGATCATGTGGTTCAGGGGCCTTTGGGAATGGCCTGTGGGAAGAATTTGGAAAGGTTCAGAGACATCACCTAAAAGAGCAGAGCTGGAATGCCTTAGGCTATTCTGTATGGGAGAGGCTGGTCATAGCTCAGAAGATCAGAAGGCTCATAGAAATCCTGCCTGTAAAGACTGAGCATGAAAGGTTTCTGCTGGAAAGGAAAAACTGCTTTTGCTGTTGGACTCCAGACAATGTATTTTATGGTTTGGCAGAAAGTTTGTCTGCATTTTGCTCATGTCCAGAGGCTGAGATTGCCTGAGACTGAGATTAAGAGTGGCAGACTACTATATTGGGCAGAAAAAATTTCAAGGCAATCTAATGTTGAAGCAATTGCATGGCTGCTGTTGGGGGCGTTTAGCCAGATTTATGTTGTGAATCAGAAGCAAATATCCCAGCAGGATGATTCAAAATATTATGAGTTTGGCCAGAAAGGAAGCTCCAGTAAAGCTGTGGACTTCAAAGGTAGAACAGAGGGAAATCTTGATCGTTGAGAAAGAACAGGAGAATATGAAAGATGACCCAAGGGCATCACAAAAAGCAGCAGGACCCCACCCTTTGCAATCTCAAACTTGCAAAAGTGAAAGACTTTGCTCTGAGGAGAAAGCCACAGAGCACTATGATCTAGATTGCTGGCAGTCATGCTATTTTCCAGAATAGTGGTGGTGGCTGCACCAGGCTCCAGAATGGTGGTGGCTGCACTAGGTCCCAAAATGGTAACAACCTAGAGAATTTGTTCCTCAGAATTGGATTTAGAATGCTAAGCAATCCAGGCGCTTGACCCATACAGCCGAGAGGAAGGAAAACCTGGCTACTGCTCCAGCTGTCAGCAGACCTTGGCATGGTTCACATGGTGCTGGTTTTAGGCACATGCAGAATACAAGAGTTCCGAGGTTAAGAAGGCTTCCACCTAGATTTCAGTAGACCTGGGAAGTATGACAGTGTGCCTCTGAGAGGGCACTGTGTGAACCTATGAGGGTGGAGCCAAAGGTATAGTGGAGAACCCAGAAGTTTGGAAATGCCAGGAACACAGACCATCTAAGGAAAACTTCAATGACTGATTAGAATGGGCCCAAGAGAGAAGCCGGGGCAGTTTCGACCAATGGAAGTGCCATATAAGTAGAGCCACTTGGAGCTCACAATTTGCCACAGATTGCCTCAGATGTTGCATTAGAACTATAGGACTTAATGCTTCCCCTGCTGTATTTTGGACTTACTTTGGTCCCAATGCTTTGTATCCCCCTGTTTGTATCTTTTGGAATGGTAACGTTTATCTTGTACCATTGAATGTTGGAAGTGTTTAACTTTTCATTTGTATGGCGGCTTACAGCTAAGAGTTTGCCTTAGATCTTGGAGATTTAGGACTTGGACTTTTCTGCAATGCTGAAACTGTTACAAGTTTGGCAACTGTTAGAGATGCACTAACATGCTTTTTGCATAAAGGGATATACATGAGTCTTTGGGGGCCCAGGGGTGGAATGTTATGGTCTGTGTCTAGATGTCCCCCCAAAGCCTCATGTAGTCATAGGGCAGGCTGCTAGAATTTATGACTGATTCATGGTCCAGTGCTGGATTATGGGTGTGAGTGCTACACCCACCCTGGGGCGGGAAGCCTGCATATAAGTGAGGGAAAGAGGCTGCTCTTGCTGGTCCTCCCTTTTTGCTCTTACTGCTCTTGTTGTTTTCCACCCACCATGAACTCTTGCCCTCTGCCATGTGCTATTCTGCCTTAGAGCCAGCTGAGTATGGACCGAAACCTCCATAAACTGTGAACCAAATAAACTGTTTCTTCCTTAATTTTGAGTGCTGGGTATTTTTACTCAGCAACAAGAGAAAAGTAACTGAGACATTATTCAGAGGTACAAGATTTATAGTTATATAACAATGGAGTAAATATCCACACACTAAAGTGATTTTACCCTTAGGGGAGAAAGTTTAAAAGGAATAAGAAGAAAATGAAAAGAGGAATAAAAGGAAAGGAAGAGATTAGAAGGAAGGCTGAAGAATAAAAGAGGATTACTCAAGCCTCAGGAAACTGGTGAAGAAGACAGGAGAGAAAGAAATAAGGAGAAAACAAATACATGAAAAAAGAAAACAAAAACTAAAAATAATGTTCACACTCAGTAAAAAAGAAACGCAAACAATGAAAAATCTCAAATAAACAAATAAACTCCAAAATTCATAAGAAGAAAGAAAGAAAGGAAGAAAGAAAGAACTAAAAGAAGAGATTTCACTGTGACTTCAAGGCTGTGGATAACTTCTGGGTTCTATTGTTTTGTGGTAGTGTCTAGTTCAGGTGATAACTCTGGCTCTGCTCTCATGAAGAGACAAAGGAGGTAGTCAGAGCCCAGATTCATGCTAGATAATCCCAGTAAGCCTGCACTAGGGTTAGGGTTGTGTGCCAGTTCTGATACTTTCAAATCTACAGATGTTAGGGCCTGAGTTGTTTAGCTTACAACACCCTGGGTGTCTTTTGCCAGCCTGTCTGTGTCTCTGTGACCTTAGGCAGCTGCTGTGGTTTTCTGTCATCCAGCCATTGTGGGTTTTTAACACCAGCATCCCTGAGATGAAGCCAACCCATGCCTGCTATGAATCCCAAGTTCAATTGGTCCCTTCCTAAAATGTCATCTGATGAATCACTGTCTGCAGGGGCCAATGCATCATTTGGACTGGAGTCACTCACCAGCTGTTGTAGCTCACAGCACGCAATGCTCTATTCTGCTGGTCCAGTCCTCCTTGAAGGCCTCAGGAGTCACCCACCTTCATTGTGTTTCTGGAGATTCACTCTTTTGTCACACCATGAGCCAGGAGCCCAGGAGAATGTGTAGCTTTCTCCTTTCTTTTTCTTTATATGGTCCAATTTTCCCTTCAGATACTTTATGGCTCCTGGAATCCACACACTTACTTTTCTTCCTCAAGTCATTATTTTCTAGTGTCTGGACTCCAAATCTTGGAGAGGTTGATGTGTTGCTGCCTACTGCTCTGCCACCTTCCTAGAAGTCTGTTGAATTCCTTTCAATCATTAGTGGAGACATAGCAGTTGCATTTTTTATATATCAACTCTAAATCAATATCTAAATTTTCTTAATGTTTACACATAGTTGTAGATATCTACTCTAGATATAAGGGCAGTACATAATTTTTTAATGGAATGTTGATATTCAATTTGTCTTGGATGATACTATTGTAGCTGATTTGTTTGACTTTAGCAGAGTCACACAGCTGTTGTTAAAGGGTTTTCTCTGTAAGCCAACAATCAGATTACACTTGTGACATTAATAATACTAGGGTACATTCCCAGAGAGCTTGCTGTTGGACCAATACACTGCATACTCTCCTTGGAAATTAACCAAGGTGGTCAGATCTTGAGGGCAAGGGAAAGAGTTATTGTTATCTATGCCTAAATTACATCACTGAAAAGTGACTAAAGAGATCTCAATATTAGCCACAAAATCTTTATACTATAAGTGTCCACAAACCTCAGCACAAAACAAAACAAATAAAAAGCAATAAAATATGAAAAGTCAAGGAAACAAAATGCCTCTCTAGACTTCCAACTCCCCTGAAGCCTATCCAGGGAACACTGAGGAAGAATATAGCATGAGATGTACACCTGAATTACTCAAACCGTAACAGAGGAGGTTAGAAAACAGATCAAAGTGTTAGATACATCACAGTAGATATAACTAAGCAGATAATGGAGGTAATAACTGAAACAATCAAGGATCTTTCAGAAGACAGTGATGAAGAGCTAGATGAGCTAAATAATATCATAGAAAACATGAATAACCAGTTTAGCAAAGAATTAGAGCCCATGAAAAGTTTTCAATCTGAAATCTAGACTTAAAAACCTATTGAAAATATTGGCAGCAGAGGAGATCAATGTGAGGAAAATTTTAGAACCAGAAAATAATTATGTTATCAAAAACTAACTACTCAAAGACACTTTATATGTTCCCTCTGTTTTGAACCATTGCTCATTAGCTGTGTAACATCAGATGATGGAATTCCCATCAGAGGCACTGGGCAGTGAGCTATATTCATGTGTTAAAAACAACAAAAGACTATGAATGAGGGATCCAAAAACTTCTAGATGATGCAAAGAAGAATAACTGAAGTGGTAAAAAATCAGAAGACAACACAAATGTCATAAAAAGCCTGCTCACAGAAGTAATGGCAGAAACCCCTCCAAATGTATGAAAGAAATAAACATATAGTAAATGTGGCATATAGAACTCCAAATAGCCGTAATAAAATAGAACTTCTCCATACTACATTATACTCACAGAACTAGAAATCCATCACAATGATAAGAATCTTAAAACCTATTAGAAAAAGGCAGTGAATCACAAATAAAGCTAAGCCCATTAAGATGACAGCAGGCTTCTGCATATAAGCCTTAAAGGCCAGGAGAGATTGGAGTGAAGTGTTTCATGTCCTAAAAGATAACAACTTCCAACCTGATTTTATGTATCCTCCAAAATATTCCTTCAAAATTGATCAAGAAGTAAGGTATTTCCATAACAAGGAGAACCTCAAGAAATTCATGAACACCAAACCAACACTGCAAAAATTTGCCAAGGATATTCTGTGCCAACAATGCCAATCAGTAAAAAAGAATAAATATACCCGGTAAGATCACCAGCTCAGCATAATGAAAAAAATAAGGAAATCAGCAACCAGAAAATAATGTGATAACAGGAATATGTCAATACTTTTAAGGAAGAACGCTCAATGTGAATAGTTTTAACTCTCCAGTCAAAAGACACAGACTTGCAGAATTGATCAATAAACAAAGCCTAGTAATATGTAGTACGCAAGAAACACATTTAATTACAAATAAATTGACAGATTAAAAATCAAAGGATATGGGCCAAGAATGCACAAAGTTGCGAGTTTGATTTCTGGTACCAAAAAATAAATAAAATAAAAATCAAAGGATGGAAAACAATATTCCATGCACAGAAAACTGGAAAAAAGCAGAAGTAGCTATTCTAATTTCAGACAAGATAGATTTCAAAACAAAACTGATCAGAAGAGGCAAAGAAGGTCACTATACACTGGTTAAGGGAACAAAAATCAACAGAAGAGATAACAATTATAAAAATAGATGTACCAAACACCAGCATGCCCAACTTTATAAAATGAATGCTCATAGCATGAAGAATGAGGCAAATACCAATACAATTGTAATTTGGTACATCAGTACCCCAGGGTGAAAAATGGACAGACCAACTAGATAAGCATTCAAGAAAGAAATATCAGAGTTGAACCAAACCTTGAAAAAATGGACTTGATGCATATGTACAGAGTATTCCACTGAACAATATAGAACACAATTTTCCTCAGCAGCACATGGGACTTTCTCCAAAATAGACCACATTCTGGCACATTAAATTGAAAATAATTAAAATTATCCTATGCATATTATCAGATCATATGTGCAGTGAAACTAGGAATCAGTAGCAAAGGACATAGAAACTATACAAACACATGGAACTTAAATAATGCCCTCTTGAATAACCTATGGTTCACCCATCAAATTAAGGAAAACATTATTTCCTACAATCAAACAACAATGCCAGTATGACACACTAGAACCTATGGGAAACAATGAAAACAGTCTTAAAAGGGAAGTTTATAGCAGTGAATTATCACAATGGAAAAACAGGAGTATTTGTTTTATGAAGTTGGATACACCATTGTTCAGTGCGTATAGAGTAACAATTGTTATCTCTTCCTGTTGGGTTGTCTTTAATCCAATAATTAGTGACCTTCTTTGCCTCTTATAATTAGTTTTGACTTGAAGTCCAGTTTCTTTGAACATAGGATAGTGTTATGGTTTGTGTCCGTATGTCCCCCCAAATCCTCATGCAGTTATTTGGTGGCTTTTAGAGTTTATGACTGATCCATGATCCAATGCTGGGACTATGGGTGTGAAAGCTATACCTGCCCTAGGGCAGATAGTTTGCTGGGATTATGGGTGTGAGAGCTATACCCTAGGGGGAATAGTTTGTATATACAAGGGAGAGAAAGAGGCTGCCTGATTCATTCCTGCGGTCATTCCTCCCTTTTGCTGGTTGTTTCTGCTGTTCTCTGCTGCCATGAACATTTGCCCTCTGCCATGTGCCACTCTGCCTCTGAAGCAGCCAAGTATGGACTGAAACCTCCACAACTGTAAGCTAAATAAACCTTTCCTTCCTTCAATTTGGGTGCTGGGTATTTTGTCTCAGCAACCAGAGAGAAGTAACCAAGACAGACGGCCATACTTGAGTTTTTCGTTAGATTCCGTGTATAGACAGAGCAGCTTTTCTCAGAGCCTTCCTTTTAAAGGAAGTCACATGGCTAGTGCCTATTGCATGGTCCAAATCTGTGCAACAGTGATAATAGCACACAAACAACAAAGTAGTATGCAACTCAGTTATAAACTAGAACATGAAAAGCCAGAACACAAAGGAAGAAGATCTGCCTGCAAGTCAGATCTCTACTCCTGCCTATGGCCATCAGTGTACTCAAGTGGGGAAGGCTGAGTAGAAATCGCTGAATCGGACCATCTCACCACAATTTAATTATTTCTCTTGGTTACTTATATTTTAGGTATATGTATATATTTACATGTTTAAAATATTTTGTTCATGTATTTAATTACTTAATGAGTGTATATTTCATGCCTGGTATATGTCAGTTGTTAGTGGGAGCTGGGTATACAGTGGTAAGAGTCTTGGAAAACCCTTTCTTTCTGGCCTTGAACTCACACTGATCCTCCTGCCTCAGCCTCCCAAGTGCTGGGATTACAGGCATGTACCACCACGCTGGGCTAAACTTTGTGCTTTCATTAGAAAATTCTAAATTGTTTATGTGTTATTTTTCTTGTTAGATTGGGAGCTAGTTGAGAATAGTGTTAAATAAAAAATTATGGGATGCCATTGTTGTGAACTGGACTCCTGCACTAGGACCCAACAGAAGAGACTGAAAACCAAAATGGTGATTAAAATTTAGGCCGTGCTAGAGTTCCAAACTAATACTAAGTGTCATCTGACTTTCCAATAAATTAGAAAAATAGATAATTCCTAACTTTCCCAAACATTTTGCTTTAATACTCACATATACAAAAGTAACTTGAGGTAATTTGATATTAACCAGTCAAATATTGTTCTATTGTATGTCTCCATGTTTCTACTTTATAAGAAAAGTAACTGTGAAGCTGGATGTGGTAACACGTGCCTGTAATCCCAGCACTCGGGAGGCTGAAGCATCAGGATCGCTGCAAGTTCAAGGCCAGCCTGGGCTACAGAGTGAGTTCAAGGCCAGCCTGAACTGCATAGTGAAACCATGTCTCAAAAAGACAAAAAAAGTAACTGTGAAACAGCCAATCTTCCTTTTGTACTCTCTCTCCAGCTCCGTTCAGGTCATTGGAACACTTACTCTATTTTATGAAGTAAAATATTGCTTGATTCTAGAGTCACAAATAAAGCTGATTAAGATCTTTAAACTAAAGTGTAATTTTGTCTTTTGCCATTAGGCAATCAGAGCCTAGAATGATGCATTTCTTTCAGTAGGTTCTCTAAAGAATGTTTGTTGATTTAGCTCAGCTTTTGTTAGCATGATATAAGAGCATCACCTAAATTAGCTAAGTGTGACAGTTACAGCTGGCAGGCTGTCAGTTTATCTCTTATGAATGGGGTACTTAGGGCCGGGCGTACTTATGGAATAGGTGGTGTCTTGTCATATGAGTCACCTAAGGCAGCACCAGGGCTGCTGAGTGGTACTGCTCCAGGGGATGCTATTTGGATCATAGTTTATTTATGGCAATACAATGCAGAGCTTCCTGGCTGTGTGTTGAGAAGCATCTAGTCTGCACAGCAGTCATGACTCATGTCAGGACTCCTGCCCAGTGCAAATCATCCCAGCTGATCACCCTTCCTTTATCATGCAGTCTTTTTGTCATTATCTGTCTTTCTGTTTCCTGTACTATTCAAAACTTTACTCTTTCTAAGTTTCCTATCTTTTTTCTTATTGCATGCTTTATCAATATTTTACCTTGGTGCAGTGGAGAAATTAATGTTATTCTGGCCTTTGTCTTTGGCTACTTGAGCAAAATCTCTAGGCTCTCAGGATACCCTGGGCGATGGAAGTATCTTTGTTTACCGAAGAACTTAGGCCACCAGACAGTCACACCGTGTGGTTTGTGATGGGAGCTCTGATCCATAGTGTACCAGTCTTGCTTCTGGAAAAGCTGGAGACTAAACACCATTGTTTTTCCTCTGGGAAGACCTTGACTAAAGGTCATCTGCATAGGCAGTATGTGAATAAGCCCCAATAAAACTTTGATCCTCTTGGCTTAGGTGGGCTTCCTGGTGGACTGAACTCTGTATGCTGTCACGTAGTTTCCAGAAGGAGAGATCCTTGTCCATGAGAAGATGCTTGAATCTCATGCAGTGTTTAGCCCCTCCTGGACTCTGCCCTTGCTTTCCTTCCTTGGCTGACCTTAACCTGTATCCTTCTAATACACAAACTGTAGCCATGGATATAACCGCGCTCATGGATTCTGTGTCCTTTTAGTGAATTATCAAAACTTGTAACTAACATCAGAGCGAGGTTGGTATCTTATGGGGGTGGTGGGTCTAAAGTTTACAGTTGGCCTCACTTCCACTTCTTTTCTTAGATTATAGATAAAATTCAGCTTAAAAGAAATGATTCTTGCTACTTCTACTTGCACATCTATCAACTGTCTTTTGTCTTTTTCCACAAAAATGTCTTTCGCTCAAGCCTTGGAGTCACTCTTTCTTGAGTTCTTCATCATTCCTTCTGCCTGAGCTCTTAATCCCACATCCCCTCACTTTTCTGTAATATTTATCTCATGATTTCTTCTCTATTTTTGACATTTTCCTGTCAACAGTCTTGCAATCATCTGTCCTCCTGTGATGAAATTATGTGCCTGGGGCTGGGGATATAGCTCAGTTGAATAAGCGCTTGCCTGGCAAGCGCAAGGTCCTGAGTTCGATCCCCGGTACCACAAAAAAAAAAAAAAAAAA
>PVLD010026714.1:0-21800 GCA_004027595.1 Dinomys branickii | reverse complement strand
ATGTCTGTATATGGGTCCATACATCTACAATTCGAAGATATCAATGGATAAAGCAACAACTACTGTTGAGACCATATCACCTTGTCTATAGATTAGTTGTGATTGTACTATTTTCTATGATAATGGGTGTCTGTTTGTCAATATGTTTTTGTACTTTTATGTTTCTAAAATAAAAAATAAATAAATAAATAAATAAAGTGGAGGCCTTGTTGTGAGTCAGTTCATACCTCAGTGATACCCTGGACCATGGAGCCCTGGTACCTCTGCCCTTGACAGCTGACATCCTGTTTCTCTGGGACCACACAATGGGTTCCTTGTCCCTGCCTAAGGCTGGAGTAGCACAGGTACCTGGAGGGCTACTAAACACAGCACAGTGTGAGCCAAGAAACTGTCAGCTGTGTAACACGGGAAAGCTCACAGTTCCTCTGTGGCTCACCTACTATATACAGGACAGAGAGACTTGCTGAGGAGCAAATATCTCTGGCTGTGGTAGACTAAGCTCCCAGGAGGCAGAACTCAAGAGATTCCCTAGCAAGCCATCGCCAAACAGGCGAGGGGTCATCCAATCAGTCAGCTCCAGGAGATCAGGCATGCTGGCCTAGACCAAAAGAACGACTTCCCTGGCCCACAGAATTGAGAAACAATGATTGGTTGCTGTCTTAAGCCACTAACTATTGGGGGTGTTTGTTACACAGCAATAAACAAAGACGGATGATTACAGGCAGTAAGTTTATCAATGTTACCTTGGCATCAACACCGGTAAGGGTTAAAGAGAAACAAACCAGCTCAGGGAGAAATTAAACTTCCTGCAGCTGTAACCAGAGCCTTACCTGACCCTGCAGGAGATTAAAAGTTGTGGTGGTTCATCAGTCTTGTCCTGCATTGAACCAGGTTTCCAGAGATGCTGCAACAAATCTCACAGGCTAGGAAGGCTTCAAAGAACAGAAATGTATTGCCTCACAGTCTGGAGGCTAAAAGCCTGAAATGGGGCATGGGCAGACCTGGTTCCTGTGCAGATGATCAGGGAAGATCTTTTCCCTGCCTCCTAGCTTCAGTTGGTTGCTGGCCAGCTTTCCCGACACCCTTGATCTGAAGAAACATTGGCAGGTCTCAGTCTCTATCCGCACGCTGCAATCTCCTTGTGCGTATCTCTGTGAGGTTTTCACCTTTTCGTAAGAGCAACAGTCGAATGGATTAGGGTCCCACTCTACTGCACTGTGACCTCATCTTAGCTAATTACATCTGCAGTGACATTGTTTCCAAATAAAGTCACATTCTGAGGTTCTGGAATATATCTGTGTCTATGGGTGTACCACTATCTATGTTGGTAGATAAGTCAATAGATGATGGTAGATGATGATATACATGATAGGTAGGTAGGTAAATGGATGATAGCTTTTAAGCCATTACAAACACCTGGGCAGAGACCACTATATCTACATGAACCATTTGTCAGACGCAACCAGCTCCAGGGAGGGGCACAACTTTGGCTGTACTACGTTCCTTACATCTCAGGAAGGTCCCAGGAGGACTCAGGTGTGTATCTCTAGCAGACAGCATGCCCGACAACTAAAGGAGTGACTGCTGGGTCAGAAGATTGATATTCTAGATGCCACCTCACAAGGTCCGTTAGTGAGAGCCCACAGCGGGGTTTGCTCGTCCAGTGCAGCAGGGCCACTACAGCAAGTCCACTCCAAACCCCACTGCACCTACTACACCCCCCAGAGTCTGTCCACACCAGCGTCCACTGCACTTAGTAAAGTGTTACGACAGTGGTTCCATCCTCTACTCAGTACAGCCAGTCCAGTAAGCATCCACACACTGGCATCCCTTGCATTTCTGACCTAGCAAAGCCTTCTGGAAAGATGTCTTGGGTGTACAGTTCTATGGTTCACCTGTTAGGTGCTTAAGTTTCGGCAGCACAGTCAGCTTCACGACATTAGAACTGTGCCCATAGGCGGTGGGTCAACAGCCTTTGCAGAGGCTGCAGATCAACGGCTAGGAGAGGGCCAATGGGACATTGAGGGAGCTGCTGGTGGAAGACGTGACTTCTGCTCTCACAGATGAGCTGGTAAATGTGAGAGCTGGCCTGGCCTTTTTCCAGTCTTTGCCTTCCTGTCTCCCCACGTGGTCTCTCCCTCGCACAGACTCCCAGCATAGCAACAGCCACACTGTGAAGCCACGGGAGCCCCACCGGAGCCAGCAGCTGCTCCTGAACTTGCAGAACTGACTTAATGATCCTCCTTCTTTGCAACGTACCCACCCTCAGATATTTTGCTGTAACTGCAGAAAGCAGACTAATGAGGTGTTTGGTGAGGGGGCTATGTGCGGCCTGGAAACACCTGGGTGACGAACAAGTGAGACAAGTAGCCATGCTGAGTCTAAGGCTCACGATTAAACTACAAGAATCCAGGGGCAGACACCGCCATCACCAGGCTGAGGCCCCAGTGATCGTGATCAACTACTTTGATCAAGATGGTGGTCACATGCTTAGGAGTGTCAAGGATCAGGGTAGCAGCCCTGAGCACACAGACCACAATGCCCACCTGCTGACCCTGAGAACGAAGCATCCTTTGAAAATCTTTCCTTGTGGAAAAAGCATTTTCCACATTCCAAGAGGCTTATATGGAATTTTACAAATCCAGAGAGGCATAATATAGGTTGTGACCTCTGCCAGTTAGCAGTGCCATGGATTTATTGAAGAGTGAGGAAGTTGGAAGGGTTTGGGAGTCTGCAAAGAATATCCCGGCTAAGTTGTGGAGGACCAGCGTTACCTCATTTTATCCACAGCACCAATCGTATCAAAAAAGATGTACCACCTTCAATAATAGAAAGGTACAGGGAGAAGTATGGGGGGGGTGCTTACTGAAGGACTGGTTCCAAGTTGATTTGATGCTGGGCTTGGTTATGTGACTTATTTCAGGAAACAGGACAGCAGCAAATACAACAGAAACTGATGTTTGGAAAAAGTGTTTACACATTGGATCTTGCTTTGTCCTCCAACTTGGCCTGCCTGAGCTAGCCTCCTGGAAGATAAGCAACCTCAGATATCCCAGCAACAGCCTCAGACTGGGCAGCGAGGTTACAATCCACCAAGTCAACACGTATTGGATTAAATGTTTGATCTAGTAATCCCATTATCAGGTATATATATTCACAGGAAATGAGTGTGTCAGTCACTTACCAATCCTGTGTTCATTGCAGCACTGTTCCAAATGACCAAGAAACGGGGACTATGCATCCATCAACAAGTGGACGAATCAAATGTGCTACACCTACCTGTCGAAATGCTATATGGCCATATGAAATTCTGTTGTTTCCAGCAACATGGATGAAACTAGAGATCATGGTGTTTAGTGAAATAAGCCACACACAGACACAACACATGACCTCATATGTGAAATCTAATCAAGTAGATGTCATAGAAATGGAGAGTACACTGGTGGTTGTCCGACACCTGAACAGAGGAGAGGGGAGGAGGGACGGCTGGGAAAGGTTGATGGTGGATACCGAGTTACAGTTCAACAGGGGCAAGAAGTTCTGCCACTATCACCAATAGTGTGACTACAGACAACAAAAATGTACTACACATTCACAAAGCTAGAGGAAAGGATTATGAAAGTTTTCACTATAAATTGTCAGTGTGGGAGAAGATAAATATGCTTAACCTTCTTTAGACGTTATGCAAGGTATGTGTACGTATGGGATATCAAGAAGTACCCTTCTGCTATGTACAACTTTCATGTTTACATGTTATCAGTTAAAATGCATGAAATATAACCAGTAACTCTGCTGCTATTGTAAGCCACCAAGTGTTTGTTACACAGCAAAGAACGAGCATGCAAAATGATGCAACATGTAAAAAGCCACACAGTGAGTGAAGGTGGGGAGTGATCCTTCTTAAACACTGTACTGTATTTTCAGCTCAAGGAAGGTTAGCCAGCATCATCTTTTAACCCATGTTCCACACACCTTGTGGGCAGGTCTGTATCCCAAGATGACATTAAAAATACTTAACATGAAAATGCCCAGTAATTTGGAATAGAGGAAGCCCCTGGTACTCTCAGAGTGAACCCCTTTTCAATTGTATCAAGAAGAAGCCAATGGCCCCTCAGGGAAGCAGGCACTTGCCAACTGGTGTGGAAATAATGCTGTTTACTTGTTTTGTTTTGTGTTATTGTAATGCTAAGATAGAAGTGCTCTGCCACTTAGCTACACCCTCACCCCCAGTACAGTACTTAAGCCATCAGTGTGACTATAGCTATGAGCACCCAGACCATCAGTTCTGTGGGCAGCCATTGCTAACTCCAGAGTCTGGCCCTGAACAGTGTAGGAATTTGTTTCTTCTCAGAACCCACAACTTCCCCAGGGGCTCCTTAACACAGCCCATCATAAAACCACAACCTCACACAGGCCAGCATGGACACCACACAAAAACCAGAGCATTTGCAGATAATTTATTCAGAATTTTAATATAAACAAGTAATTATCCCATATTTTACATGCAGAAAAATTTCAATTCCCCTCCCTCTAAAAAAAGGCATAGTCTGTACATGGTGCTACTTGGCTCTTGTAGGAAAACATTGAAAACTAATAGTTACTGAGCTTTGGGTGGATTTTTTGTTTCTGAGTTATTTTCTGCAAAAGCTGGGGCACATTGGATCCTGCGCTACTGACACGCAGGGCTGAGGCCACCCAGGCACACAAAAGGGGCGAGGACCTGCAACTCTGACCAAGGTGTGAAGACCACACAAGCCACTCCTGAACATGCATGAGTGCTCACCCCTCTGGGAGACAGTCCTTCCTTCTCACGCGGGGCCAGGAGCCCTGGTGCATGACCTCATTTTTATCAAGGATTCTTATGGCCCACACTTAGATAACATTTGGCTGGAGCCTGGTTTGGACTTTGATGGTTAGCAGAAAGTGACAATAAAATTTAAAAAGTCATGACTTCCACCCACGTCTCAGGGACCCCACAAGATGCATTTGCCTTTGGGTCAGAACTCCTGAGACTCCATCATATTTTTGTGTGTGTTCTAGACAGTTGTTGGTCTGTTCTTCCATTTCCCACCCTCGCCTCTGCTATAAACTAGCATTCTGAAATGGCACTATTCTTTGTTCACCCTCTATATGAAAACCGGCATTCACCTTTCCCCTGCCCCAGAAAATCCATAGTATCTGAAGAGCCTGAGGCAGCAAGGATTCAGCATATGGTACCAAAACACACTGAACCTCAAAGTCCTGCCCACCACAAAGCAGAAGAGTAACTGTTGTCAGGACAACAGCACATCCATTCGTCTGTCAGGGTGGACAGCACAGGCCAGGGCTTGATGATGAAACTGCCCAGTGTCCAGTGTTACAATGGGCTGCACATAAATACCTCCCAACCCAACACATGCACCCCATGGTGCCCTGGCAGGACAGAATGGAAGATCTGTCCATTGATGGATTGGTAGCATAATTCCCAGCAGTCACAGCATTTTACATGCAGACCCTTGCATCAGTTCCTACATTTTCAGTAATTGTGCTCAGCCTATGTCCAGAGAACCAGCAATGCTTCTCCTCTATGTAACTTCCAGTGACAGGACAGCACCTAGGACAGCTCCCTCCAAATGAAGATTTCCTGGTATGTGGTTGACATCACTGATCCATGGAGAAAGTGCTGTTTCATATTCTTCTCCTAGAAGAAACTATGACAGCATGGATTTCATGTTGTTAAGGGAAAATGTTCTATAGTAGCGAGCCTTCTTTAAAAACAAACGGAAAGTGTCAACCCAGTCTGGTTTTGTGGCTGTTTGGTAACTCATTCCTACCAACTCCCAGGACACCTGTGCCTTTCTACAGCCAAAGTTCTGTTGTTCCAAAAATCAAACTTTCCTCATGATAAAAGGAAATTTGTAACCCTTCGACTGCTTGTTCTTTTCCATGCAGCAGTAGACAGAACATAATCAGCAAGGTCCCCTCTGCAGAGGGTGGGCCCAGGGCAGGTGAAGAAGGGTAAGGCTGGAAGTGCAGGGCCTAAAAGCACGAACGCAATGAGGTTTGGAGAGTGTGACAGCAACCCTGCCAGCTCTGCCTCAAGTTTCAGATGGGCTTTCAAAGGTGCACAAGTCAATCAGCATCAGCTTGAGGTCAACCAAACATTCACACAGGGTCCAATTTCTGTTGTCAGTGGTGTACTGATGAGCTTTACCTTGGGATTTCCAAAATGCCTTCTTCCCACTCAGGAAAAAAAAAATGAGCCATTGCTCCAGGTACTATACGTGAGGTACCCAAGAACAGAATTCATTCTGCCCACAGAGAGCATCACTATTCTAAAAGGAGTGGGAACAAACCATCAGACAACCCGGGCACGTTTGTGCTCACTTCCAACGTGCTCCGTGGGACCGGTGAGGTACTGGCTGTGGTCAAAGTTTATCCTGTCGTCACCAGGACCCCGGACACTGACCTCTCACCAAAAGGAGACAGACCATGTACCCCACAGATCAGATACACCCTCATGGCCTTACAGCTGATTTATGTTTGGGGAGCATGGTGTCAAAGATAGATTTCATTTTGGAGTAGAAGAATTTATGTTCAGATGAAGGCCACAACTCCTCCATCCCAACTCCCTCCCTCAAAATCCTTACTGGACCCTGGCATTCAGAATCAGCTGATAGTTGTTTTGCCTGATTGTATCCAAACAATTTCCCCAGACTGAATCCAAACAGAAGTCTGATCTCTCAAAGATGTCTGTGTTGAACCACACCTAACAATACACTGAGGTAGACTGTGCTGATAAAAAATCATTATCCACATTCACCTGTTTATTTTTCCTTGATAAAAATTTACATGCACTCTCCTTTTTACCAAAGTGATTTCAGAGTGATTTTATATATTAAAATAAATACTTTCCCCTAGTAATACAAGAAAAACCTTTCTGAATTAGAAAACTGTGAAAATTGTTGCTACTGTAGTAGATGGCCACTACAAATTTACTATGAAAAGAACAGAAGACCTACATCTATGTGTCTTTAATTTACATACAGACCCTCTTCTATGTACAAATTAATTTTGGCAAAAATAATTTCTGTACGCTTGCTTCTTATACCCACCACAGATGTTTCCTACCTGTATTTTACACAATGTAATTTCTCAAATCATACAAAGAATAGCAATATGCAATTGGGATTTGTGTCTACCTGTGTTCTGGATTAAGAATTGAGAGAGCTCGGAGGTTGCCATTATGTCTCTATCCCACAACTCTTAAGAAGAGAGGGAAGCAATCACACACTTATGAGCAAATGCACTCAGGAATAACCCAAGGGTGATAATTTGGATGAGTCCAAGTAGTGGGTTCACCACATTCTTCACTTGAGCAGCTGTGGTTCTTTTCACATGAAGCAGAAACAGTGGGTTCACATCCATGTGGAAGTTCTCATTGACGGGAAGGCCTTTGATGGTTTCTCCTTCAGCCTTGAAGTCTCTTACGGATTGCAATACCGTAAGTACCTGAAAAATATGCTCAGGTACCACATCCGGCCCAGCTGCGGTCCCTGGGCACAGCGTAGCTCTGGAAGTTTGGCTCTGAGGTTGGCCAGATGCCCAAAGAGTAGCGGGACACCAACAGGTATTCTCAGGGCATCTCCTTTAATATTGCTTAGTATGTTTTGAAGTCCAGCCACGTTGTTGGTCTTCAGGACCAGATTTTGTTGTGTTTGCATAATAAGCGGAGAGGGTTCAAACCCAGGAGAAGAGGTGCCTCAGAGGTAAGATACACACAGAGAACCAGGGGATGAACACAGGTGTTCTCAAGGGCAGGCTGAGCTCTAGGTAACCACCGGCTCAGCCGAGCAGGAAGCTTTCAGCAGACCTTAGGATCTGAACCGGACATCAACAAAACCCAGTCGCTCTTGTACTCCATATGGCCTCATGATGTCCGAAAGGGTTAGCAGCTAATGTGGCTTAATTCCCAGAAAGCGGATGCCTTTAAAACCGAACTGTTTATGGGATGCCTCGCTCCCCACCCCCCAGGCAGACCCACTCACCATCTCCCACCCAACACCCAGGAAACGGTCAATAACTTAAGAGGCTAATGCCAGAGACGGCTGAAAATTAAATACATTGCATATATATTCTCAACACTTAGTCACCTCAGTTCTTTCTTTTCCCTCTTCCTCCTCCTCCTCCTTCTCCTCCTTCATCTTCTTTTCTTTTCTTTCATTTTTTTTGTTGTGGCTTTTTTGGTCTTCCAAAGATCCATGATCATGCCAAACTAAATGCCTCTCCCTCGGTGCCTGGGAAACATTTTGTCACCAACGGAAGGAAGAGAAGACACCTGAGGCAAGATATTTGACACGAGAAGAATCTGTTGCGCACACAGTCTCCCATAAATACAAAGGAAGGGGGAGAGGAGGATGTGAGTTTAAACATACCGAACAGCAGAATCTTCATGAGCTAATACCGAAGCATCAATCCAGCATGAGTATTTTGCACGCACGCACGCACGCATGCACATACCAGCAGTCTCTAACCTGGAAACACACGCACACCGATGCACATGTGTATGTGCACACACGTGGGGACTGCATACCCTTTATCAAAAATGTGAAAGCAGCAGCTATTGGTCAATTTGAGGAACTGATTTTGTGAATAAGAAAAATGAAACAAAATCCTTCCACCTGGATGAGAAAAAATATCTTCTCAAAGCTCAACCTGTCAAGCTTGGCATTCTCCTGAAACAGGGTGGCTTTTTTTTCTTTTTTTTTCCCAATTTTTTTCCCAAAAAAAAAATTTATTTTAAAACCAAAACACAAAAAAAAAAAAAAAAAAAAAAAGAAAGAAAAAAACCTTTGTAAAAACAGGTGCTTTTTTTTTTCAATCTCCTACAAAAACAGAAAAAGAGTCCTGGTTTGAAACTGTTTATGCCGAAAAAGGCAGCAGCCTTCCCTCCAGGTTCACAGTTAAATCCTCCCACGACGATGAGCTGAACTGGCAGTCACATCCCCATGCTTAAGGTCAAAAGATGAACAGAAATGTCCAGGAACGATCTGAGCTCCGTTTGACATCAGGGTAGAGTCCTAAGAATCCTGAGTTTTCTGGAGGCGTTCACACAGACCAGAGTGGAAAAGCACAGGAAGCCCTTCCCCAGACGGGCACTGTTAGGAAGGGCTGGAGCGAGGCAGGGTCAGAATTCGCCCGTTCTTCTTGCCTCCGTTCATGTGAGTGTAGGGGATGTGCTCTTCGTAGCTCCGCTTGATGCCCAGCGAGGACCCTCCCTCCCGGCCCCCAGCCTCCTCCCTCTGACAGTGTGAGGACCGGTCCAAGGGGACATTCTCCATGTCCTCAAACTCCATCTCCAGCTCCTCACTCTCGGGAGCCTTGTTTTCTTCACTGTGGAAGAAGGAGACTTCTGGGAAGCTGGGGTGAAGGTCGTCCTTCAGCAGGTTGACGATCTCCAAGAAGGTCGGCCTCATCTTGGGGTTGAACTGCCAGCACATACGCATCAGGTCAGTGCTGTGGGACAGAGGGACACACTGGGGTGAGTCTGGCAGACCGGTCAGGCAGTCCTACCCAGACATGCGGAACTCTCATGTCGGGGTGGCCCTGTGTGGCCAAACATCGAGGCAGAAATGGCAATTCTGGAGGTTCTTCAAGATAGGTTTGTTTCTGTTACCTAAGCTGGCCTCAAACTTCAAATCTGCCTTCCTGGCCTCTAAGAGTGCTACGATTATGGGTGTGCACCACTA
Organism: Dinomys branickii; assembly: GCA_004027595.1. NCBI lineage: Eukaryota > Metazoa > Chordata > Mammalia > Rodentia > Dinomyidae > Dinomys > Dinomys branickii. The sequence goes on along the minus strand of PVLD010026714.1, from coordinate 12,072 downwards.
CATCCAGCTGGAAGACAGAGTTGAAAATAAATCCAAACTCCAGGCTGGCAGCGCATGCCTATAACCCCAGCACTTTTGGAGCTGAGATAGAAGGATCAAAGTTCAAGTCCAGCCTGTGTAACTTAGCAAGACCCTGTCTCAAAATAAAAAAATAAAAATAAAAAAATACTCAGGATGTAGCTCAGTGCAAAAGCCCTGGAGTTCAATTCCTGGTACCAAAACAAACAAAAAACAAACAGGGCTCTGTCTGGTTCCAGAAAGCAACATTTTATACATCCGTGACCCCCACTACCTGGGAATGTGGTACGGTTTTACTCCTACCTGGGGCTACTTCAAAGGATTCTCTGTGCCCACCAGGAATTCCAGGCTTAAAGACCATTCTAAGTGGGGATGCCTGAGCCATGGCAAGCGCAGCCATAAGGATTTTACCCAGGGACCCAGAGTGCACATACCAAAGACTCCTCCCTCCCCTCCAGAAGGAGGCAGGTGGGGCGGTAATCAGGGAACCAGCAGCTCCCTGGTGTGCTACACAGTATGCTCCAGGAGACCCACAAGCGTCTGCCAACACACAGGGCCCTGTTCCCCACAGGCTAGCCTGGGCCGCAGGCTATCACTTGGGAGCTGATAGCTGTGTTTTCAGTCCCACCTCCTCCTTACCACACTCTGACTTACTCTAGGGCAGCAACTGGCAAACACCAGCCCTCTGACCAAATCCAGCACCCAGAGTATGTTTATAAGTAGTTTGGTCCCTGTATTATGTTATGGTTTACATCTTACAATTTTGTGTGTTGGAGGTTTGGTCTCTAGCACAGCAGTGCTCGGAGGAAAGGGCTTTAAAGGGGTGATTATCGGACCATGAGGGCTCTGATGCCATTGGTGCGTCAATCCACTGATGGACCTGTAGCTTAATGGGCTGTCGGGAGGTGGTGGAAACTTTAAGATACACAGCAGGGTTGGAAGAGGTGTCACTGGGCTGTGCCCTTGAGGGAGATCTCTGTCCCCGGGCACCCCGGCTCTCACCTCTTCTGCTTCCTTTCATCCCATCTGTGGCCCCCAGCTGTGACCTTCTGCCTGACTACAGCCTCAGAAACAAAGAGCCAAGTAACCGTGGACTGAAACCTCTGGAAACTGTAAGCCAGAGTAAGTCTTCCCTCCTTTACACTGATGTTCTCAGCGTTCTGTCGCCACAGGGAAAGCTGGCTCACAGGCGTGGTTACACTTGTTCACTTCGACAATGTCTACACGGGGTCGCCTTCTGGCTTTCATCACCAGGATGGCGTAGCTTCCCCAGAAAGCCACATCAACCACAAAGCTGAAGATATTTATACCGTAGCCTTTTATAGAGAGAGTGAATGCCTGCCCCAGGCTTTACTTAATTTCCCTGTTTCTGGACCCACACCGGCTCCAGTTGGCACAGTGAGGCAAGGTCCTTCATGAGGAAATACTTTGCTTAGAGTTCTCAAATAACTCACTTCATACACTTGGTCATAGAAGTTGTTTTTCAAATTGATGTCTTATTTTGGGGGGGAGGAGGCATTAAAATGACCGCCCTCCACAAATTTTCAGAAGAGCAAAAACTTCATAAAGAAATGACAAAGGAATTTCTATGTAATAAATACTCACTGTAGAAACCACCCCCAAAAATAAAACCACCCCCAAAAATACTGCATGTAGAAAATACAGCTCACTTACAACTCCTTCAAGCTGCAATCCCCAATCTTTTCTACCTGATACATTTGTTAATGTAAGTTTCTACACTGGGTTATTACGCATCTTTTTAAGCATCATTTGAAATTCCAATTGTGTCACATTAACATTACCAATGTTCTTTAGACATCTCATACTATTGAATACGTGATATGCAAATACAAACAGGTAGAAAAGACCCTATTCAAACAAACACAGAGAGGGCATAGAGTTTGTGAGCACAACCAGGCATGTAGACGGGATATGCAAACAGAAGCAAACATGTGAAGAGCGACGTCTTTCTCAGGAACACCTTGCACAACACATGCCCCTGCTACACTTACACTCTCTCTGGACAATTGTCGGGTTGGTCCAGGTACCCTCCGTCCATGACAAATTTCAACACCTGCTCGTTAGAAAGGCCTTGGTAAGGCTGTTCTGCCAAGCTGGTGATTTCCCAGAGGACCACGCCAAAGGACCTGCAATGACAGAGTAATTAGCAAAGAAGCCAGTAAAACACAATCAGACAAAGGCACATACACACTTCCAAACACTGTAGCAACACACACAAATATACACACATCCTTCTGTTTTCTAGTACCCAGTTGGCCAATAAATAAGATGATTCATATTGCAATTGCGATAAGTTCCTAAGTTCCTGTAAGATCACTCTCATTCAGGATGAAAGGATAACCTTGCAAAGGTCCTCAGATAAAACACCCCTTCACTTCCCAGAAAAGGACACATGAAGAAGACAGGCTTTCTTTGCCGGCTCCTGCTGGTCGCAGTGGCAGATCACCGGGCATTCAAGCCCAGCACATCCTTCGACCAACCCACACACCACTCACCACATGTCAGAAGAAGTGGTGAAGACTCCATCCTTCAGGGACTCCGGCGCCATCCACCGTACTGGGAGCAGGCCTTTGCCTCCTTTCCGGTAGTAATCCGTTTCGTAGATGTCTCTGGTCATCCCAAAATCTGCAAACAAACCGTTCATAGACTCTCAACCTTAAACTGTGGCCCTAACATCTGCCATGTTGACTGCTTCTCCCCTCAGAGTCCTTAGAGTGGCTCATCTGTCCCTCAGGTATATGTTCACCTGGGCGACAGCTGAACCCAGAGAGGGCGTTCATGGGGAAGTGTAGAAAGAATATGGGCCAGGATTTTTTTTTTTTTTTTTGGTCTTTTTAAGACAAGGTCTTGCTATGCAGTTTATGCTGGCCTTGAGCTCACTTTGTAGCCCAGGCTGGTCTCGAACTTGCAATGATCCTCCTGCCTCAGCCTCCCAAGTGCCGGGAGTACAGGCATGCGCCACCACACTCAGCCTTAAAAATGTAGGTCAGCTTTTACAGGGAGGGGAAAAGAGGCACCAAGGGATAAAGAAGTGACGTTCTGGGCCCAAGCTTGGAATCCCATTCTCAATTACGCATTCTTCCCATCTGTGACCTCACAGGCAGCTCTCACTGAACCCTGGACTCACAGTGCCCCACTGCAGAGAGCCCTGCTGTCCGCCCAGCTGTGGAGCCAGAGGCCTGGAGCCAGGCTGTGCTTTGATCACACTCTTCCCTCACATCCCACATCCAAGACAGGCACCGAGCCATCCCATTCTCCCACTGCATCTCCCTCCAGCCCATCCATTCCTTTCATTACCCTGGCTGCACCAAGTGCCTCCTGGGGACCCATCTTTCCTGCCCAATGACAGCCCACTCCCCTCGAGAGACTCTATAGACGGGGTCACACCACTCCCCACTCCCATTGCTAACGTGGGAGAATATCACTTGGGATCATAAGGAGGGTCATAGCCCTTCCTGATTCCCGTCGTTAACGTAGAAGGTCATCTTTGGGGATCACAAGTAAGATTCTGTCCCTTCCTGCCTCCCACAGGCTTTGCAGGGTAAGAGCAAGATGACTTCCCGAGACTGGCAAGACCCTTACGAGTCTGGCTCCTGCCTCTCAGCGCAACTCATCTCACGCTGCTCTGATCCCCTCTAAGGTCATTTTACTCACACTCTATCACCACCCTTCCAGCCTCCTGGCCTTTGCATCGGCTGTCACTCCCCCTAGAGGCTCTCAACACCCTGCCAGTCATGGCCCACACACTGCCTTCTCCCCAAGAGAGCATTTCCTTCTCTCTAACAGGTACTTTTTATTTCCTTCACCACTGTGTACCCAGTCTTCCTTTTCTCGTTTGTATGAATGTGAACTACTTCTGTCTTCCTCTGAAGCAGTCCAGCCCAGTAGAACTTCTTGGGGTCTGGGCATCACCAATATTTGCACTAACCAATATGGCGGCCAGTATTCTCAGTAGACTACGGAACACCTGAATTATGGCTACTGTCATGCATGCACTGAGTGTTTACTTTAATTTAAATTCATTTAAATGTAAGTGGCCACAACCAATCGGACCATTCTGTGCCAGGCGGTGCAGATAATGACTGCATGCTTCATGAGGGCAGAAAATCATGGTGATTTATTCGGTTTGCGTCTCTAGCACCACCTGTTGTGGCTGGCACCTACAAGGCACAGGTATGTTTTCTGTAGGTGTGAATTGGTGGCTGAGTTCCCCAGAGAGTGCTGTTGAATAATAGCTGGAAACCTGGCCCCACACCAAATCCTGCTGCTTGACATCATCACAGATTTTGCTATCAAACCTGGTCTGGGTCACGCATTTTGAAGCAGAAAGCAAGTTTCCCAAGACAAACCTCCAATTTTGACGGTGAAATCATGGGCAACCATGCAGTTTCGAGCTGCCAGGTCCCGGTGTACGAACTTCTTGGCATTCAGGTACGCCATCCCATCGGCAATTTCTGCCGCCATCTGAAGCATCTCTTGCAGCGTAGGGGGAGGGCGGCCGGGGTTATTCTGAAGTCAAAACATGGGGTGGCGTTCAGCAACCCCGGTCCTCACAGCAGGGGAGCAGGTGCCTGGCCAGGGACCCAGAAGCAGCTCACCTCAGACTCTGGCCGCAGGGAGCGGAGGTAGCTCTTCAGGTCTCCATGCGCCATCAACTCCATCACCACCAGCGTCGGCTGGCCCTTGGACACCACGCCCAGGAGGCGGACCTGCAGGGCAAGCACGGGGCTCTTGGGCGAGGGTCTGTGGGGCGATTTCAACTCAGTGCAGCCTGTCTGGTGCCCAATGTATGTACAAGCACAGCCCAGCTCCTGGATGGAGCATGGTCAGCCCTCGTCTGGGGTGGGTGGGGAACGGACCTGTCACCCACAGTAACAGTCCAAAAGAGTCTCACCCCCGAGTTGTCCTGAGGCACATTCCTACATCCTTAGTGGTTCCTGCACTACCGTCCCTCTGCCCCGCTCTGTCTCTTCCCTGACCACAGAGCTCAGGCCTTCACGTGCTTCAAGTCTTTGCTCAAAACTGCCCCAACCATTCCCTCTTTTTACTGTTTATCTGTTTGTTTTTGTGGGACAGGGTATTACTCCGTAGTCCAGTCAGCCTTGAACTCAGGATCCTTCTAGCTTGACTTCCTGAATGCTAAGATTACAGATGTGCAGCACCACACCTGGATCTTTCTGTGTGTTTCCATAGCATCCCTAGGACATAACAAGCACATTGGGTTTGGAATCTGTCTCTACCACCTGCCCAACTGGGGGCTTCGTGAGGATGCACCTTCTGCTGCATCGCAAGAAACGGGTGTAAGAGCTCCCATACATGTACATGGTAAGAATGAAAGGACGGCAGACCCAAAGAGAAACCAAGGACCCGTGGTGGAGGCGGGGAGGGGTAGTGGGTATGTGTTTGCTTCCAGGAGAGACAAGAACGAGGGCGGGGGGGGGGGGGGGTCCATGTAGTTAAGGGTTACAAAGGAGCCAAGAAGCGGGAAGAGTCGGAAGATTCCAGAAAGCAAAGGAGAACCCTGGAAAGCAATGAAGAATTTTGGAAAGTGATGAAAAGTTCTAGAAACCCAGAAAGAGTCTAGAAACAAAGCAATGATTCGAGAAAGCAACAGGAACTTCTGGAAAGTGACGAGGGAGCGATATGAGGGTCCAGCTCCAGGTGAGGCAGGAAAGGGTGGGATGCAGAAGGGAAGGGCTGCTCCCAAAATCGGGATGGGAGGTTCAACCAGCAGGGAGTAGACAAGGGTTGGAGCCCCGTGTCCCTGCCGGCTCTGTGTGGTAGGAAGAGGTTCGGTGAGGGGAGGGATGTGAGAGGAAGCCTTCCCCCAGACAGCCAGACTCACCACATGATGGCAGGTGAAGCCCTTCATGACCGAAGCCTCGTTGAGGAACTCGATCCTCTCTCGGAGACTGGCTGACTCATTGACCGTCTTCACCGCCACTCGAGTCTCAGCCTCGCCCTTGACGATGTCCTTGGCATTCCCCTCATACACCATGCCGAAGGAGCCCTGCCCCAGCTCCCGCAGGAGGGTGATCTTCTCTCGGGGCACCTCCCACTCGTCCGGCACATACACAGAACATGGAAACACTACTTCTCACTTATTTACACGGCATTCCCGTCCAATCCCTTGGGGGTTCCCAGCCACCTCCCACTCGGCCTTCGCCCGAGTTCCTCGCAGTGTCATGAGGCATATGGCAGGGAACAGGGCAGCGGGGGCTGGGAAGGGAGCCCTCCCCAGTCCAAGATCCTGTATGCTCCCAGCCTGCACCACACCCCTATCCGATTCCAGACTCCTGCTACTGAATGGCACCACTTCCCACTGTAACTATGAAGGGCAGAGAGGATGGAGGGTGGGATGTGACCAAGTGGAAAACAAGATGGCCCCGGTGCTTGGCAGCCCTTTCCAGAGGTGCTGAGTCCATGTTCCCATCCCTTGGATCTGGACACGGCCCTGTGATACTTGCTTTGGTCAATGGGAAGCAACACGCCCAACCCGAGCACAGATGTGTGCTGTGCCTGTGTCCCTCGGCTGGCCCTCACTTGCTTCGAGGAACCTCCAGAGCAACAGGATGACACGCAGGCCAGCCACATAGAGGGAGCAAGGCTCTGTGATCCCCCAGCAGAGCACAACTCCCGGGGCCACCCATCCTGCTGTCCCCTAGACATGGGAGTGACACCCTAGGGCAGCATCCTGCTGGCTGATGACAGCCATGCCTTGGAAGTCAAATTCTGTTTTGCTACAAGAGGCATTTTTAAAACTTGTCATACAGTGCATGCCTTTGCCTCTTCAGACACAGCTGTGCCTCCTTCACACAGGACATTTGCTGCCGCACACACCAGCCATCAGTACCAGTACCACATGAGCGAGAGCCACCCTTGTCCACCTGCCACCAACCACGAATGGAGCACCCTGCTCAGGCAGCTGCCCCTTCCTCCTCCTCTTCGTCTCCCATTTCAGCTTCCAGTTCTCACATCCCAACGTGGATGGCAAGTCTGAGCCTGATTTTCTGGCTCTGACCCTGCCCCTCTCTCCAGCCCTACTCTCCCAAGGCTATGGCACAAGGGTCTCAGGAATTCTGCCCTAGGAACCCAAACCAGCTATGTCAGTCCCTCTAGACAGGACAGCAGGACTCTGCCAGTTTATACTACGAGGTTCCTGCAGCAGGGACAGGTGAGCAAACGACAAGGAGGCTTTTCTCACCCCCACTGGGGTATCAAGCAACCCCCAGCGTCATTCGATGGTGGCGAGGGATGTACTCACCGTCGCTGGCGCTGAGGTACTCGGGGTTTGAAGACGCGTACAGCGGCCCCATCGGCCCATCTGGCTGTCTGGAGGAGAGAGGAGGGGGACAGTTTGAGATTCTCACAGCGCCCTGTAAGTCCTAGCACTGGTCACAGTGCAAATCAGGAACAGAGAATTTATTCTGTGCTAGGGCCAGGCTGAGAATCCAAGGCAAAGAGCAAGCCTTCCACGTGATAACCTAGAGATGCCCATCAGCACGGGATGCCCACCCCTCCCTGCCCGGCTCTAATGGAACGTATGCTTGTCTGTGGGACTCCTAATCACTCCACACACGGTACTGTTCCAGAGCAAGCTCCTCCCAGCTGGAGCGGAACAACTAAATGCTAAATGTTTAGAAAACATTGCAAGCTGGTTGTTCAATACAACCATCATTAAAAATGAAATTATCCATCATAGAGGGAGGCTGAGACAGCAGGGTAGCAAGTTTAAATCCTGCCTGGGCAACTTAGCAAGGTCCTGTGTCAAAAGAAATGAAAAGGCCTGGGAGAGTAGTTCAGTGGAAGAGAAAATCTGGGCTTGATCCGCAGTAGCAGCATCACCCAAAAAAATAAAAATATTAAAAATTAAAAATCAAATATATATATATACACATAGAGAGAGAGAGAGAGAGAGAGAGAGAGAGAGAGAGAGAGAGACTAGGGGTGCTCACAAATAAACTATACTAACAGCACAGGCAATAACAATAATTAAATAAATTAAACAGTGAGAATTTAGCTCATCACTTTCTAATTATTATATGACATCCTACCATGAAAATGCTTTTGAAGTTACCAACATCATCTCTGTGTTCACATCACTGTCCTCATGCAGTAGAAAGAGACATTCCTCATTTAACAACCTACCTGGTTAACAACTCTTCAGACTGACAGAGGCACACTGTTCAGACTTACAACCCACCACTTAGACTTACAACCATCTGTTTCTTGTACACTTCTGTACAACTATTTTTGTTTGTTTCTTTTTGTTTTTTGTTTTTTTGAGACAGGGTCTCCAGATGCAGTTCAGGTTGGCCTTGAGCTCACTTTGTAGCTCAGCCAGACCTTGAACTCACAACAGTTCTCCTGCCTCAGCCTCCCAAGTGCTGGGATTACAGGTGTGCACCACCACACCCGGCTGTACATCTTGTTCATAGAGTCTCCATGTCTTTTTTGTACATACACCTTGTTTATACAGCACTGCAATTTTTGCTGATTGTACTGTACAGTCCTGTAGTTTTATTTTCTGTTATCTAAAACAGTGCTGTAGGTAAGACTTATCCAAATAAAAGCAAAGTCTCCAAGGTGGAGCTTCCTTTGGCCATTTCTCTGTTTTGAATTTTTTTTTTTTTTTTTTTTTTGAGACAGAGTCTCCCTATGTAATTCAGGCTGGCCTTGAGCTCAACTTTGTAGCCCAGGCTGGTCTTGAACTCTCAACGATCCTCCTGCCTCAACCTCCCCAGTGCTGGGACTATAGGTGTGCACCACCACACCTGGCTTCTGTTGTGAATCTTCTAGATACTAAACACAATTCCTCATTTAGCAACCAATTCACTTAACGACCTAGCCACAGGTTCATAACCCGGTCATGAAATGAGGACAATCTGGACTACATGGCTCCTTCTCAATTTAGGATGGGGCTTCATCCTGATAAACCCACTGTGTGTCAGAGCCCTTGTGTGTTACAGTGGAATGTGTAATAAACTCAGCTCTACGCTACCTGTATCTAGGCAGATGTTTCTGCAGAGAGCGCACTGCTAACCGTGCACCCACCCACTACACACTCACCTCTTTCTCAGGAACAAGTAAATGCTCCCAATCACAATACTGAAGAGAAAGACGAAAATGAGGGGACCAATGATCATCTTTGCAATATTTGATGAGACATCTGCTGAAATAGAACAAGAACATACATGTTTCCCATCCAAATTGTCCACAACAAATTTCACATTCATTTATTTGTTTGTTTTCAGCAGTGGAGACTGAACCCCCGGGCCTTCACACACTGAGCGACATCCCCAGGCCTTTTTATCTTTTACCTCAGGACAGGGTCTCACTAAGTCACTAAGTTGCCTCATCTGGCTCCTTACCTGTGATCCTTCTGCCTCAGCCTCGCAGAGTGGTGAGATTCCAGGGATCCACCACCACGTCCAGCTGGTGGGTCCTACCTAGTGGCTTTTATAAAACTGCCCTCATAATCACAGCATTTTCTTGAGCTTATGAGTCATTCTAGCCAACTATCAACTCCAGGGGTCCCAAATTAATAAGCAGTTGATCAGCAGTGCGGGTGGGCTGGAGAACCCACAGCTGCTGTCCAAAGCGAGAGCTGGGCTGTTGGAGAGCACCATGCCCTTAAACTGGTCGGCTCTGGGGCGACCCCAGCCAGATGGTACTTGCTTTGTGCAGTGCACTCAGCTGGTATCAGGACTTTCATCTGAGGGCTGGCCCCAACCAGAACTGGGCCAGCATGAATCTCTCCCATTTCTGCACTCTCACCATGTCCAGGATTGGAAAACGCAGTCAGGAAGAAGTCCCCTCCTCACCCGTACTTAGAACCCTCCCTCCTCCTTCCACCCTCCCTCCAAGTCACCGCTCACTTGAGGGTCGGGGTTCCTACCATGTGAACACCCGGACATGTGTTCTTCTTTCGCCTCTGTGGGGACATTCTTCAAGGTCTCGGCCAGGACGGCGCCACCTCCAGGAAGCATTCCCTAACCAGTTCTTCCCACAGGGTCCTGTCACACTGCAGATGCTTGCAGAACCCAAGAGAGAGCAGGTGTGCTCTGCCCCCTTCTTTGGAGGATGTGGCCTGTCCGTTAACAAAGGTGGACCCAGGGGTGGTGGTACTCGCTTGTAATCCCAGCACTCTGGGAGGCCAAGGCAAGAAGATTACAAATTTGAGCCCAGCCTGGGCAACATAGCGACTTAGTGACACCTTATCTCAAAATTAAAATAAAGGGCTGGGGAGGTAGCTCAGTGCAAAGGTCCTCTGAACGAACGAATGAATGAATGAACGAATGAATGAGAGAGAGAGAGACAACAGTAACAGGAGGAAACACAGCCATCAGAGGTGCCCGGGGTGGCAGCCCCTTGACATTATGTCACAGAAACCTCTCAACAATCTCAAATGTGTCCTCTCATTTCTGCCAAGTACAGTTACGCCCTGGTATCTCTAGGACCCCTTGGATACCCAAATCCAAAGATGCCCAAGTCCCCATATATAAAGGTGCAGTACTTACACAGAACTGACCTGAAATTTAAAGCACCCCCAGGTAACTCAGGTTGCCGAATGCAGTGGAAATGCTATGGAAAGAGTTCCACGCTGCATTATCTAGGGAACACTGCCAGGCAGTCCGGACCCAACAGCACAGATGTGAAGTCTTATTCTACTAAACATGACCTAACGTTTGCTCGGTCTGAGAACATGGAGGCCGAGCCCATAGGGAATCAGGTGTACAGAGGAGTACACTGCGTCTCCAAGACGCCAAACAACCTCATCCCGTGAGCACAGGGACACAGCGGGACCCAAGAGTCAAGGTCAGGGCCAGTACCCATAGCTTCCCCGGAGTCATATCTCGAATGGTCTACCAGGCCCACAGCCCATGCAGACACACAACCCCGTGAGGCCACCGCGGAGACTTACAATAATTTGTCACATAGAAATAGGTGGCTTCTGTCCAGGAGCCGTTTCCTGCCAGGGAGGTGGCCCGGACCCGCACGCTGTAGTTGCCTGGCTGCAGCCCGCGCAGCCTGCAGCCCCTCTCCAGGGCGTAGTGCTTCCGGGAGACACACAGGTGGAGCTCCTGCAGGGGGGAAAAGAGGGGCTGAGCTCTGCACGCTGGGAGGCATCTGTGCCCGCTGACTGAGGTGCCGACCAGATCCCGTGCAGAGGTGTCACCCCGGGAGTCAGAGCCAGCAAACTCTGACACCCACTCAGCCCTGAGGCTCCAGGGACTGTAAAAATACAGCGCTACAGAAAGAAAACAGAGGCACACGGATAGCAACAAACTCTTACACCACAGGCCAGGCCTCGGGCCTCAATCACCCATCTGGTCTGTTACGGTTTGTGTCTAGGTGTCCCCCAAAGCCTTATGCGGTCATGGACGGAGGGAGGGGCTTTTCAGAGGTGGCTGAATCTAAACTCTGTGACTGCTTCATTGTCCACTGCTGGGATTGGCTGTGTGAGCGCTATACTGGCCCCAGGGCGCTAGCCTGCGTATCATACAAGGAATTGTACTGGAAATGCAGCTTGCCCCCCGCTTTTGCCCTTTTAGCCTCTTTTGCTCTTGTTGCATTTGCTGTCACCCTGTGCCACGTGCCACTCTGCCTTGGAGCCAGCCGAGCATGGACTGAAACCCCCACAGACTGCGAGCTGAATAAATCTTTCCTTCCTTAATTTTGGGAGTCAGGTATTTTGTCTCAGCAACAAGAGAAAAGTAACCAAGTCACCATTTTACCTCAGCCCTGTGCCTTTGGTTCCATGGCCCTCATCTTATAGGTGAGGAAACCAGGGCTGAGGATGGGGGCTGGTAAATGTGAGCTGCCAGGAGCCCAACGGTAAATGTTCTGATCGCATGCATCAGACACGACTTTGCTGTTGTGGAATGAAAACGGCTAGATGGGTATGAGAGAAGGAAAGAAGGAAAGAAAAAAAGAAGAAAGGAAGGGAGAGGAGAGACAGAGAGGGCGGAAGGAAGGAAGGACGGAAGGAAGGAAGGAAGGACGGAAGGAAGGGAAGGAAGGGAAGGAAGG
>PVLD010026713.1:0-21800 GCA_004027595.1 Dinomys branickii | reverse complement strand
TCTTGCTGGGCTGAGCTTCTTCCCGATTCAGGAAAAACCGGTTAGAGCACGCACTTAACTCACCCTGTGATCGTGCAGACAGGAGTGCCGTTCAGATGTTTTTCCCTGGATGGAGATTTTCCCCGACTCAGAAATCCCGCCGGCCGGTCGCTGTTGCTCCAGTTCGTGCAGCGCTGGCTGTGGGGGTGGAGTTCTGAGCGGGATCCCGGAGCGCTGCCCGGTTTGGTGCAGTTTGTCCCAGTAGCCCGTTCTCTGTCGGGTTCAGGAGCTGAAGCCGTTCTTCCCTCCACACTCCTCTCCCGGCTGGTCATCTTCTTCCCGGAAGTCCTCATTTCTTTCTTCATATTGCTATATTTCATTGTTTGGGTGGTAATCCTCTGGGAGGTTCTCTCTCTGCTGCCTACCCGCTCGCCATCTTCCTGGAAGTCAAAATTGTGTTTTAAAGATTTAAATTATAATATTATTTTCACATTTCTTGGTAACATCATAGAATGTTTGGTATTTGTAGGGTAAGCTCTCCCTTACTGCTCTTTCTTCTACAAACACTTCTTGGTTATGCTTATGTAATTACAATTCCAGACAAATTTCAGAACGAAAGTATCAACTTCTATTTTAAAAAGTCAGGTAGGGATTTTGGTTGGAAGGTCACTGATTTAATAGGCTAACTAAGAGAGAACAAACTGCTCCTTCTTATTAAAAAATAAGGATTACATTTTTATGTTCTTTTGTTTCTCTTGTGAATTGTACCTTTTTCATTACCTTTTCTAATAGCCTATTGATGCTGTGTAGGACAGGTATGGAGTTTTATGTTTATCTTGTGTCCAGCTACTGGTTGGAATGTTTTTCTTCTTTCTTTCTTTTTATTTTAAAGAGAATTTCTAAAAAGATATAGAATTTCAAAACAAGATGACAGGGAATTAACAATGGTTGTTACATTGCATGTTGTCATCTTCGAAGTACTTGTTCCGATTACCGGATACAGGCAATCAAAATTGGTCAAATAATTAAGCATTAACTGTTCGTTTCAACAAACCAATAGAAATTAGTAGTACAATTATCTTAGCTATTTTGTGTACAATATGTTTATGCATTCAAGTTTATTTCACTTACGAGTATGTTCTCTAGTTGCATCCATTTACCTGTAAAAATTTCAAGTTTATCTTTCTTTATAGCTAAGTAGTATTCCATGTAATGTTCTTATTTCATTTTAGTAGTTATTTACTTAATTCACTTGAATGTTCTAGTCATATAGTGAGTACATAAGACAGTTTTGCCCCAACTTCTCAAAAATTTGTACTTCCCTTTCTGAGTCTATTCTGTAGTACGATTTTCTTATGTAAGCATTTTCTGTGGCTTCCCAAGGTCAGAATCTGTCCTCAGCATGATACAATACCATAGAGTTCCCCTGCCCATGAATGTGCTTATCTCCCACTATCTGTGCTCCACACCGAGCTCTTCAGTTTGTGGCTGCTGCTTCTGACATCCCATGTGCCCTTGCCTCTGCACCTTCCATCTCCTCCTCCCTCCTCTCCCTCCTCTCTCTCTCCCACCCCTCAAGGCAGGCCTAGGCTTCTTCTCCCAAGCTTCCTTTGCTCTTCTATAGTTCTCCACATGGCACCAATGACATGGCATTAGACATTATTTGTGAGTTAATGAGGCAGACATTTTCCTTAACAATAAGAACAGTTTCTCTTCATATGCGGCTTCTCAATGCCTATCATCCTGCCCCGCTTTCGTTGGCACTCAGTGCACACTGGTAATATGCATAAGAAGCAGAACTTTCGGCATTTGGAAGGCAACATATATATTTTAGTATAGGCGCTCTTTCGTTTCTGCTTTTAAATTATTATAGTGATTATGTGAAGTGTTGGCAATTCAAATTTAACTATGTTCTTCTGATTCATAGATAACTTTCTTCTCTTATTTAGTATTATTGGACATACTGAAATACTAAATTAAATACTGTTTTAAAGCCTAGTTGGTGTATTTTTTATTTAAAAGATACAGTCTGAAAGATAGTAGTATCACTTTTTATATGCTAAGCACTGTCAGTGCATTTAGAAAACAAGTCCTCTAGATTTAGAGCCGTCAAGAATTATTCCCCAAACATCTAGAAAATACTTTTTAGCTAAAGGTAAATGCATACAAAAAAGTAAAAAAAGGGCAGGTTTTCAATATTAGTTTTTAAGTTCTAGGAGCATCTGAATAAAGTGGAGAGAAATGGGAAGAGCTGTGGAGGAAAGGACATCTGCTTCATGAGAAACACTATGCATATGCATTTCCCTCCTCAGAGCAGGGGGAGCTGTGCATCGTCTCCCTCACTGGCTACCTGAGGGTTCCTTAGTGTGTACAACACTACTTTTTCTGGGAACTTTCTTTTTTCTTTTTAGGGGTTGCAGTGGAAATTATTGAGGCTCAAAAAGAGATTAAATAAAGCAATCTACAGATTTACAGGGTAGAAAGCAGGAACAAGTCAGGTGTCCTAGCACTCTGAGAGGCTGAAGCAGAATTGTGAATTTTATCCCCATCTGAGCAACTTAAGGATCTACTGAGATCCTGTCTCGAAATAAAAATTTAAGGGTGCTGGCTGGGGATGTAGCTCAGTGCAAACGCCCTGGGTTCAGTCTGAGTACTGAAAAAAAAGAGAGAGACCAGAATAGTGGAATAAAAGTAACAATTACTAACACATTGCTAACAATTGTTGAATATTTCCTATGTTCTAAGTGCTATGGTGAGTATTTTAAATTCATTACCCCTCTTAATCCCCATAAAAATCAAGTAAGGTACAAGTTATTTTCCCCATTTTTAATGATCAGGAATTGAGCCTCAATATCATCCTAAGATCAAACTTAGTAACTTTACTTATTTATTTATTGTTTGAGACAGGGTCTCACTATGTAATTCAGGCTGGCCTTAAACTCACTTTATGTAGCCCAGGCTGGCCTCAAGCGCACAGTGATCCTTTTGCCTCAGCCTCCCTGGTGCTAGGATTACAGGTGTGCACCACCACACTTGGTTCCTAAGTGACTGACTTTAAAGTTAGCTCTCCTCGGCACTTCCCTGGCTCCTATCAAAAGCTTGCATATCACAAAGCAGAACGTTCCTCAAAGCCTGAGCAGTTAAGGAATTGCAGACCGCCTGATAACCCTGGGCACTTGGTACAACTATTCTGATGCAACTCTTTTTACCAACACCATGCAAGAGGTGCCTGCTAGATGCCCTCACTGTGCCTGGTGCTGGATCATGGAGATGACAAAGCTCCTGATCTAGAAGGCACTTAGGCTGGTGGCTCCTAGGCAAATAAACAAGGAAACATCATGTGAAAGAGATAGCTTGCAGGTGGGTTTTTCCACAAGATGAAACCTGGACTCAGGGAGAAGACATCTATTTCCTCGTGGGCCCATGATGGTAGAGAGCAGTACAGGAAGTAGAAACAGAAAGTCAGGGCAAGCAGCAGCAGCAGCAGCAGCATCTGGAATGACTACTTCAGCCACTTGTGGCTCAACCCAATGAGACAATTAGGACCTAAAGCACCTGGCTGTTATACTCAAGAATCTCAATCCAGTCATCCTCACTTCCTACTGTTGTTGTTAAACAGATCTGTGTGCAAAGGATCTCATTAGCTATTATGCATTAAGTCGGGCAGTTATTCAACAAATATTTGTTGAGTGCCACTGGGGATGTGGAGATGAACAGGGCAGACAACATTCCTGTTCTCCTGGAGCTTCCACAGGAGCATTGGAGACAATTAACAAGTAACTAACTAAATTCTGTAATTATAGGGTTTAGTGATGGCTATGAAGGAAATAAACAGGGGTGTCTAATGGTAAGTAACTGGGGAAGGCTTCTTAGAAAAAGTGGTGTAAGAGGCACTTTAAAGGTAACATCAGAGTGAGAGAGATGAATTCATGCCAGTAGCTGAGGGAAGAGCATTCTTATATAGGGAACAGCAAGTGCAGGAGAGACAGGCAGAGCTGGGGAGCTTGTAGGCCTCATTCTCAAACTCTCAGACTGGAGACCAAGTTCTACACACCACCTTTATAACAGGACCAGAATGAAGTGCATTATTCATACGTCAGCAATAAGTGCTATAGTAATAAAGTTATGTGTCCATCCTCTTGTAAAGTAATTCATACTGTGAAATCTATGAGGGGCCCATATTTTCCATGTTAAATGTAAAAATATAGAGCTACAAGGGGGTATCAGTCATCATCTAATAATCTAATATAGCTCCTTATTTTTATTTTATTTTATTCTTTAGACAGGGTCTTGCTATGCAGTTCAGTCTTGCTATGCAGTTCAGGCTGCCCTTGAGCTCACTTTGTAGCCCAGGCTGGTCTCTAACTCACAATGATCCTCCTGCCTCAACCTCCCGAGTGCTGGGATTACAGGCCACCACGCCCAGTTTGTTCCTCATTTTAGATGAAAACTCTGAGGCCCAAAAAGAGTCTGAAAGACCCATGGACACGTGACTTGGACACATGAGATTAGATCTACAAACATTAAATTACATGTGCCTTTTTGTTAATGGGTTAAATACAAAATATTTATAATAGCTCAGCACTCAAACTATTCATATTATTATAATTATTATTGCAAATGATGGACTTGACTTTCTTCCTTTTAAACTTTGCCCACTTAATTTTCCATATGGCTTGAAATTCTCCCAAATTAAATGGTTAAAAAGCAAAACCAACTTTGAACGTTGCTCCCACCCCTCAGCTCTACCTGGAGAACAGTGTGTGTGTGTGTGTGACATGGTTTGGCCACCAGAAGGAGGGAACACTCTCATTCAGTCAGAGTACGGATCTGAGAGTACACAAGCTTCTACGGAGCAGGCCGGAAGTTGCGGAGTATACAGAGGCTGAGTTTGAGACTAGGACATGCGGGACTTGAGCTCACACACCTGCTGCCCACCCTTCCCCACATCACTGGCCCATAGAGGCTGAGAAAAAATACATCTCAAAAAAAAAAAAAAAAGATTCGGCCTCAGAGGGTCAGGTCTCAGAGCTGGATTTTCAAGCTGACAAACACCAGCACCTCCACAAAACCTTTATCACAATTATTGGATTTGTGTCCAGATCAAGAAGATTAAGATTCTCTATGAACAAGGCTTGAAATGACAAAGCAGAAGGGCCAACGCGTATGAGCTCATCTACCAGAGCAGAATGATGGAGCAACCTTAGACCACAGAAAAGGAAACATCCCTTCCGCGAGGCGGACCAATTACTGAAACCACCGGCCTCACACCTGATGCCTTAACAGCCCACACCAGAGAATTCAAATTCATGGATGGGGTACTGAGAGTGGCCTGAACACCCTCTTCGCGCCTCTGTCCTAGGCAGACTGTCATCCCGTCCTTTTCTCGTGAAGTCCTGGCTGCTTTTTGATGAGAGTCGGCGCGCGGGACAGAGCCTCTCCGCTCCGACGCTGGGTATTCAGTGCCCAAAGGTGCGTGCGCCGCGAGTGTTCAGAAGTCGGTCATTTCTTACCCATGACTTAGGCTAGTTGCTAAATTTCTTCCAGCCTTCCCTTTCCCACCTATGGACAAAAAAGAAAAACATTTCAGTTAGGGCAAACTGACAACCTTCAGAGGCAGTGCAGTCGGTAGAAGGTACACGGATTTCTCCTCCCATAGGAGGCGGGGCGCGCAGGCCCCGCCCCGCCAGCCCTCTCGGCGGTGATTGGTCGCCTCAGGGGCGTGGCCTGGCTAACGATCCCGTAAGTAGCTCCTCCTGGGACCTTAGCTGGGGACGTCGCCATGGCGGGCCGAAGTCACGCTTCGGCGCGCGCCCTGCTTGCAGTTCTGCTGGTGCCTGCGCTCTTATCGCTGTTGGTGTCTCCAATGCGGAGCTACGGCGGCCAGAACCACGGAGACTGGGAGAAACCCCCGCCAATGCCGCCGCTGCCACCCCGCGAGGACGCGGCGCGCGTGGCCCGCTTCGTGACGCACGTCAGCGACTGGGGCGCGCTGGCCACCATCTCGACGCTGGAGGCGGTGCGCGGCCAGCCCTTCGCGGACGTGCTCTCGCTCAGCGACGGGCCTCCGGGCGCAGGCAGCGGCGTGCCTTACTTCTTCCTGTCCCCCTTGCAGCTCTCCGTCCACAACCTGGAGGTGGGTGAGAGGGGCCCTGCGCTGTCGCCAGGGTGCTGCCCGCCTTAGATGGCAGGGCTCCCGGACCGGAGAATTTGAACCCGGTTCCACCGACGTGCCTTGTGCCCCGCGAGGGCCAGGCAGGTATTGCAGCAGCCCAGATGATGGGCAACTGACTACCAGGAACCGCCCTCCACCCCACCCCACCCCACCCACCTCCTCCCACCACTGTGCAAAGAAATGGGGGTGAGTGTTTTGCCGATCCGCAAGCAGAGTTATCACGAGTCATATTGGGGCAAGCTGTCTCCATTAACTGGGCTCTGATATTTAGTTTTACAGGGCACAGGGATTGTTAGGTCAAGCACCTTGCATAAGTGACCTTGAGGTTTCTCTTTGTTAGCTCTTGTGAAATAAGAATTTTCCTTCAGCGGGGCCTGGAAGTACATGCCTGTATTCTTAGCACTCTGGTAGGCTGAGGCAGAAGGATCCCACGTTCTAACTCAGCCTGGACGATTTAGCAACATAGTGAGACCCTGTCTCAAAAATTTAAAAAGAAAATTTAAAAGGACCGGAGATGTAGCTCAGTGCAAAGGTCTTGGGTTCAATCCCCAGTACAAAAAAAAGCCAGCCAGCCACAGAAAGCTCATGCACAACATTGCTTATGATTCAGATGCGTATTGCAGTCTGTAGGCCTTCCGAGGCACGTGGCCTCCTTGGGGCAGCAGGACTGATGAGTGCCTGTCCATGCCCCACCCATAGCCTTCCTTTCAGGGCAGGGTGAGCTTGCACTTCTGCTGGACCTCTGCTGCCCAACGATGGGCTCACAGCTACAGAGCAGGGGCACTGAGCCCGCTTTGGCGGAAAATCTCAGACTTAGGTTAACTGGAAAAGGATGATGGTAAAGGGGAGAGGAAAGGAAACCAATGTTTAATTAAGCACCTGCTGGATGGTAAGCTGGCCTAGTTCGGTTCGTTTGCCCTTCACTGCCTCTTCAGTAACTGTGCAGTAGGTATTACTAACCTTGTGCTTCTGATGAAGAACTGGAGTCTTACACAGGGTTCCCATCAGATCCATCTGCTCTCAGACCACAGGCTGTGGCCTACTTTAATGTGGTCCATGCAGAATTCTAACTAGACTTGAATTTGGTACCAGCCCTTTCAAACTGAGATTTTACTTTTATTTATATATTTATATTTTTACTTTTATTTATTTATTTATTTTTGTCTTTTTGAGACAGGGTCTTGCTATGCAGGTCAGGCTGGCCTTGAGCTCACTTTGTAGCCCAGCCTGGTCTCAAACTTTCCTCCTGCCTCAGCCTCCCAAGTGCTGGGATTACAGGCCACCACACCCGGTGAGATTTTACTTTTAAGGTTTTTTTTTTTTTTTTTTGGCGGTACTGGGGATCGAACTCAGGACCCTGCACTTGCTAGGCAGGCGCTTATTCCACTGAGCTATATCCCCAGCCCTAAGATTTTACTTTTAAAAGTTTAAATTTCTGCCTTCTCTTGAAAAAGAGAAGATGGAGTGATGCTGGGCGCCTAGATTTCTTGAGCAAAAACAGAAGCAGCTGGCTCTTCAGCCAAGGCACCCACAGCCCAGTTCATTATTTTCTTAGTCCCAGCCCATGCTACTCCTCTAGGCCTTTGCTTGGTGTGGCTGCAGATCACAGTACTTGGGAAGACTGTTACAATGCGATGCCAAGGCATCTTATTTAAAACTCTGGGGAAGGGCGGGAGTGGGATTGAACCTAGGACCTTTGCACTGATCTGCATCCTAGCCCTATTTTATTTTTCATTTTGAGATGTCTGCCTGAGTTATCCAGGCTGGGCACAGACTTGGAGTCTTCCCGCCTCAGCCTCCCAGAATGTTGGAATTATAGGTGCATGCCGCTGTACCTGGCCTAAAAACACATTTTATTCTAAGACAACCCCCCCCCCGCAAGGGGAGAGAATGAGCATCACTGCTATGATCATATTTAAATTCGTGGGGAGGCAGGAGTTGCTAACATCGTCCCCTTTGAAGAAATGGGGAAGTTGTGACTCAGAGGCCCAGGAGTCACGGTGACCAGCCCAGGTATCTCAGATCTCTGGAAACAGACAATGGCGAGCCACTCCCCAGGGTTCCAGGTTTCCAGCATGGCAGTGTGAGCCCCAATCAGAATGTGTCTGATTCTGTCGTCAGCCACAGATTGTTTCTGCTCCCACCTTCGGGCCACTAGGATTCACGGGGTCTTCTCACCAGGAGGCAGGGATGGTGTAATGAGCTCCCACCCACACTAGGTCCTTGTTCTGAGGCAGCAAAGACCGAAACCCAGAAAACAGTGAGCAGAGGGGAATGACTGAATGTGCATTTATTAGAAAGAATAAAAAGATAGGGCTGAGGATATAGCTCAGTGGAATAAGGGCCTGCCTAGAAAGAATAGAAAGAAGAGCGCCCACCCCTGCAAAGTGGGGCATCTGAAAGGCAGGAGAAGCAGATGTGGGCGCCTTTATATGTCTTTGGTGCCGGCTGAGTTTTGCTGCCAGGCCTTTGGTCTCAGGTGTCTTATTGGCATTTTACCCTCCTCCTAGTTTTTACTCAGTTCTCTGGGCCCTATGCGTTTTAGCGGCCTGAGCTCTGAGCTCTAGTTTACAATATTTCGGTTCTAACGACTCAGGACCTCTGCCCTGTCTGCCTTGCTTCCTTCTGTCTCCTGGCCTCGGCGGGATGAATAGTTCAGAAGGGACAGAGACCCTGGCGGGGACCTCTTCTCCCCTCCCGTGTCAGATGCCCATCCCCCACAAGCCACAGGTTCAAGTGGCCTTGCCACTGAGATGTTCATTTTGTACATTTGTGCTTACATGGAGGTGTTGCCAATTTGGGTGGTTATGGTACCAATTTGAGCTGCAGGGCCAGCGAGTCAGAAATCCTGGTGTCTGATAGTGTGCACCAAGTACCCAAGCCACCAGCCTCTCTTTCTCTGGGCACTGTTTCCGTGCAGTCTCACCCTCTTCTCACTCTTGATTGTGTTTTCCCCGATTCGCTAACAGCGTCTCCCGGAGCCCGTCTCTAACCCCTCTGTCCCGTTGTCCCTTGGAAGGTTATACGGACTTCTGTGACTTCATTTCTTTAGTTCTATATTTCTAACCTACTGTGTGCTGCTTGTTTGTCCTTCCTTAGTTTACTGTTACCTCAAACTCAGTATTTTTAAATCCAGTTCTTCCTACTGAAACCAGCTTCCCTCGAGCTCCTGCATTTCTGTTAATGGAATTTTCTCAGCAAACATTGGCATTCCCGCTGCCTGTCAAGAATCCCTCAGTTCCCAGGTCTGCCAGGTTTTATTCCATGGTGTTTGCTTGCATCCTTCTCCCTTCTTTATCTCCACCGCCCCACCCCTGGGCTAAGTCCTCATCACCCTGTGCCTGAAAGTATTTAAATCTTCTGCCCTGCCCATCTGCCCACCGCATTTGCATTAACGAAATACTCCTCACAGCAATGTCAGCCGCCCAGCAACTTCTGCCTACTTCTCATTGCTGCTTCAGAATCACTTAGGAGCTAGACGTGGGGATGTGTGCATGTGATCATAGCACTCTGGGAGGGTGAGACAGGAGGTTTGCAAATTTGGGCCCTAATTGGACAATTTAGCAGCTTAGTAAGACCCTCTCTCAAAAGAACAACTGGAGATGTAGCTCAGGGCAAAGCCTTGGGTTCCATCTGGTTACTGCCCCTCCTAAAAGCATCTTGGGGTGTTTAAAATGCCGATGGTTAGGCCCTGGCACCCAAGCCCTTTAGGGGCGGGTCTGGGAAAGCACTGCCTGATGCTGACCTGCAGAATACCGCCTCGACTCCCTCAGCTTGGGTTGGTGCCATGCCCCCCTCCCCACCCCTGCCTGGGCCCTCCCTTTCCATCAAGGTGCGTTCCTCACTGTCATCCTTTATGTCTCTCACCTTCCCAGTGTTGTTTTTTGCTGTCACCCATTCCCTCCACCTGTAATGTGTTCCCCACTTATGTCCTAATTTTAAGTATAAGACCTTCCCATAATTTCTGTGTCCCTCCAGGCTATGTTGACATCTCCCAACACCACACATTGACTACACTTTACTGCTCATGTCTGCTTTTTAACTTCTGTATTTTTGTTGTGCATTATCTAGGTTTTGATTATCTCTGATTTGTCAAACAGGTTGGGGAGAGACCTTCCTAAGAGCCTCTTTTTCTTGCTTTCCTGTAGTCCTTTGCAGAATATCTTGGAGACAGAAGGTATTTTGGCTAAGTGACTTCAAGGAGATTGCTTCAGGACTCACTGAGTTTGTGGATCACTGTGAAATGGCAGAAACAAAAAAATCTTCACAAAGACACTTGGCGTTTAAAAAACCAAGTAGTCTGAAACACAGTGTTTGAAATGTACAGTATGCTGTCAACAGTGCCTTTATGGATCGGATTTCTGAGTAGGAAAGAATTTTGTTTGCCTCACATCTTGAATCTGAGATATAATGCTCTTGGTTTTGCAGCAAGAACATGCAACTTCTTCAATTTTGACATCACAGGACAGACAGTTCCTGCTACCAGGAGATAACCAGGCAGCATGATTCAGCTATTTACTTGCTCAAATTGCATAATGAGCTGGTAGAGAGCAACTGTGGCATTTTTATACACTTGTTTCATAGTGGAGGTTAACACTAGTTTGGCCAATTCAGTGAAGTCTATGACCAGCCTCAAATTTGGGTGGTATTGTAATTACAATTGCTCTGAAGGATGTGGAACAGATTTTGAGTTTACAGAAAAAATGTTTTGAAATAATTCTTATGGAGTCAGTTAATTTTAAACATGAAATATCTTGGGAGGGTTAGGGTCCATCTTAGCCAAGTGATATTTTCCCCCTATATGGGAGGTGGCAGATTACAGTTCCTTGTTTCATGGAACAGTGTGCCAGCTCCAGGCTCCTTATGTATACAGCTCAAAAAATGTATTACCTGTCTAGAAACTGTGTGTCTGGGTTACATTTCTCTCATTCTTGAGACAAAATACCAGATGCCCAAAATGAAGGAAGAAAAGGTTTATTTAGCTTATAGTTTGTGGAGGTTTCAGTCCATACTTGGCTGGCTCCAAGGCAGAGTGGCACATGGCAGAGGGCAAACATTCAGGGTGTTCAGGGGGCAGCGGAAGGCAGCAAAAAAATGGCAAGAGCGAAAGGGAGGAGGGACAGCAAACAGCATCTTTCCCTCCCTTACATTGTATGCAAAGTATCTGCCCCAGGGCAGGTGTAGTACTCACGCGCATAATCCCAGCACTGGACTATGGATCAATCAAATATCCAGAAGCCTGCCTCATGACTACATGGGGATTTGGGGGGGACATGCAGACACAAACCGTCACACTGTGTTTCACATGAGAGGGTCTTCATTTTCTCTCTACAGGCGAATCCGCATGCCTCACTGACCATGTCTTTGGCACAGACTGACTTCTGCGAGAAACATGTATTTGATCCCCAGAGCCCCATGTGTGTTCACATAATGCTTTCAGGAACAGTGACCAAGGTAAATAGTTAACCTCGAGAGGAGAGATGGCTTTAGAAGAGCATCACCGTATGAACAATGAAAGAAGAAATCTCTGGAGCAAGTAATACTACTGATTTGTATTACTACTACAGCTAGGATATGTTCCAAGGTGTAAACTAATTCCATGAAAACTAAAGGTTTAATCAGTTGCTGCCATGAAGATGTTCATGGGTGTTTATGAGGAATGTGAAGCCAAACAGATGTAGCAAGTATGAAGCTCCCATAGAAAATTATTCTTGCCAAGGAACATCTTGGCCCAAGCTTACTCCTCTGCTATGTTTTACATGGTGCCTCATTTCCCATGTCCTTATTTTTTTGTGCAAAGAATATTTTCACAAAGGCTTAGAGCAGAGGAAATACTGAAAGGCCAACAAGAGGAGTGTCTGTTACTAAACCCTGAAAGGGGATTTAGAGTTTGGGACAAATGCCAGAGGGAGGATGTTAAATTAATTTACAGGAAGGACAATGGGCAAGGTGTCCCAGCACTCAGGAGGCTGAGGCAGGAGGAACACCACGAGTTCAAGGCCAACCTGGGCTACATAGTGGGTTCAAGGCCAGCCTGAACTACATAGTGAAACCCTGTCTCAAAACATCACCAAAACAAAACAAAACAAAACCTCAGACAGGTTTGATTTGTGGTCTGGAAATTCTTGGTAGGTGTATCTCTGACACTGATCGACCTTCATTGGCAGAAGGAAGGTCCCATGGTGCTACTGCTACAGATCTTTACCCTTCATGTGCACGCATCTACATGCTTACCACATGCATTGTGTCACATGTAACATGTGTCCCATGACTCGGGTACCCATAACACTTCATGGTGATACCTTGTCCTGGTTAGTGGAGCAGCTCAGAGTTACCACTTAGCGATGAGAAACGGTACTTAGGGTGGTTCCTACTTCACTATTATCAGTTATGGCCACCATTTGAAATCATTATGGTTCTCAGTATTCTTCACCCTTCCTTTATTTGCTCTTGACTCCTTATGTATATGATCAAGATTTACAAAATAAACCCAGGACTATTTGTTGAGTGCCAGAACCACACATTCTTAACAAATGAGAAGACAGTGTTGCTGCCATTAGAATGTGTATTCCACATTTGTCTCTTAGGTGAATGAAACAGAGAAGGACTTGGCAAAACATTCATTATTCACTCGTCACCCTGAGATGAAAACCTGGCCTTCCAGCCATAATTGGTTCTTCGCTAAGTTGAATATAACCAATATCTGGGTCCTGGACTACTTTGGTGGAGCCAAAATAGTGACACCTGAAGAATATTATAATGTCACGATTCAGTAAGTAGTTCTGCGTCTTTCACCTCTAATTCTGTAGCCCTTGGTGGTGGCCCTCAGCCTTCGAAAACAAGGGTAGGCTGGAGGTGACCCCTTCATCAGGGACCCTGGTGGCGGGCTGGAAAGTCTGTGACCCCCTTCTCGGAGTCATATGTTCAATGCACAAACTATATGAGATTACCGGAGAAACCAGTGGCACTGAAATGTATAAAAATACCTTAAAATATGTGGTATAAATAATACGTAAGCATTTAAAACTCATATTAATAACTATATGATCTAGTGATGATTCCATAACTTTCAAAGTAGGCAAGACTGAAGATAAAATTTTGAGACACCTACAACACTGGTAAGGTGATTTGAAAGTATCAGTGATTTCTGCATTTCTGAGGGAGGAAGTCACAGACGTTCTAGTGCCCCAGGCCATCTGCAGGCATGTCCCATCTGCAGCCCAACGTTTTTTCTTTCCTGGTTATACTAACAAGTACGAAAAAGGAGGTTTTGTTACTTATATACATTAACTATATTATATATTTTATATGCAACCCAAGACAGTTCCTCTTCAGTGGGGAGGGAGGCCAAAAAGACACAATAGGCCAGGCATGGCAGCACACACTTGTCAACCCAGCAGTTGGGAGACTCAGGCAGGAGGATCATTGTGAGTTCAAGGCCAACCTGGGCTACAAAGTGAGCTCAAGACCAGCCTGAACTGCACAGCAAGACCCCATCTCAGAAAAAAAGAAAAAAGAGACAGTGACCATGATGGTATTTTTTCCTGAGAATCAGACCTGCTGCTCTGGACTGTGAATGTTCTACATCAATCTGAGTGAATGACCTGTCCCCATCATCACCCAGGACTGAGCACCTGGGGGCACAGGTGTGACTTACCACACTGGACATGGGTGCTTGAAGGGGAGGAGGTGGCCACCACAGAAGCCTCAAGAGAGCAGGGAGAAGCATCTGAGGGTGGGAAGAGACAGGAAGAAGGGGCAGTCAGATACTGCGGGGAGAAGTCTGGGTTCACGGGAAGGAATACAAAGGGCTGGTGCTCCCCCCACATGACTTGGAATCCTGCCATGGGTGGCACCCACAGACGGAAGTGAGAACAATAACAATCACAGCAACAATAATCACAATAGCAGCTCGCGTCTGCCCAGTTTGTGGCTCCGGCCAGGTTTGTGCTGACTGTGTAACACACATTAGCTTCTGAGTTATCACCACACCCTCTGATATGGTGCTGTTTTCTCTTCTGTAAAATGGAATGCTGATGCAGAGGTAAGGAACGTGCTTACAGCCTCACAACCTGGAGGCGGCCATGGCAGGACTCCAGCCCTGTGTGCCCCTGTCCTGGCCTCCTGGTAGCTGGCAGCCCCTACCCCATGTGTCTGTGGTAATGATGGACAGAGAGATTGGAGTGATGCTACTAAGCCAGGGTTGTACGCAGTGGCTTAGTTGGGGCTGGCGCGGTGTGACTGATGTGGTACAGAAGATGAACAATTACTCAGAGACGAGATTTATCAGTCACTGAGAGAGAAGCTGAAAGTGGCTGGTTCTCTGAAAGAGAAAGCTTCAGAGAAAGAGCCCTGAGCTGAAGCCTCTGGCTATTTAGTGGTAACTCAAGGAGGTAAGAACAAAGATGTAAAAGAAAAACATTTGCAACACTTTATAGGCACTTTGGTCACAGGACAGAGAAGGAATGGGATGGTTAGGTATGTGACATATGCATGGACTAAGCAGGCTTGCTGGGGCTGAAAGAGCACACTGGCCAAAGCAGACGTCTCTGAGAATAACTCACTTTAAATTCTGCTGAGGATTGTCCTGCACATCTCTAAACTTAAGCACGCATTCCAGGAGCCTAGGGACTGATTCCCAAAGTCCCTGCCTTTTCACATTCACTTCAGTAACATGTTTGGCCAGATTCTCCCCACAGAGGGCTTACATTCTTACATTGATTTATCTACTGTGGAACAATCCATGTTGAAGTATTGACTTCCCTCTGTGATGGTATATTTCTTGACAGCAAAGCCCAGGGTTTTAAAATTTTTGTCTTTAAATTCCAATCAGGACAATGGACAGGGTGTGGCACAGGGGAGGTATTTAGGAAGCACTGGCTGATTTTCAGGCTGATTGTCTGAAACAAAGGCTCACTGAGTCAGACTCCAGCAGTCCTAGTATTTATCCTGCTGCTGTGGGTGCGGGAGAGGAGACCCCGACCTCTGATCCTCATCCGGGCTGGCAAAGCACCCCACTGTGTAGGAACATAGTAGCAGTGACAAGGTCATCACCACGAGACAGCCACCAGAGAGGAGACTGTAAGAATGGTCTCAACCACTCTTTGAGGTTGAAGTTCACCTTTCCAGGACATCACAGTCTCTGGAATTCAGTTATGTCTATGTAAGTAGCATGCAAGGGCAGCGCTTGCTTTAACAACAAAAGTATGTTTTCCTGTAAGTCTCCACACTGAATAAGTAAGTAAAGTAGATATCTTAGAAGTTTGCACTGCCATGCGGATGAGTCAGCCCTTTGCTGCAGCAAAGAGATAAAACAAGATTTTCTCCTTGTCCCGAGAGGGCAACCACAGGCACAGCAGTGTCCCCTCCGAGGCAGTGACCAGCTGATTGGCAGTGGTGGGCCTGACAGCTGTCCTGTCACCAGGTGTCCATTTCAGAGCCCCCTGCTTGCCGCCAGAACTAGTGTTGCCTTGGGAGTGTTCCACAATGTCTGTGAGGGCCAGGGCCTGTGTATCCCAGGGAGCCACTCACAAGGGCCTCAGGCGTTCTGGAGCCGTGCTGGCTCACAGCCACCTTGGCTTGCCTAGATCGCTTTTGGAAGACATTGTCTCTCAGAATACCATGGAGTCCCCTATGTCTGAAGTCTGCATCACTCAGACTGAGTCTGAAGAAAGCGTCAACACCTGCACTGCTTGCTGGGCTAAGCTGAGGCCTCACTGAATGGGGCTCACTGGACAACCTGAGTCACGAGCCATGGGCAAGTTTGTCTCAGTGTGCCCGGGGTGTGTTTGCTGACGGTGTCACATCAGCACTGCTTCCCATCTGAGTATGAGGGGTGGAGTGTACCACAAGGCCTCCTTTTGTCACCTCTGGTGTGTGTGATAGTATTTCTTAACAAAGACAGGCAGTAAAAACTCACAGGTTGCAAACTTGTCAGGTCTCCTTTGCCTGGGGGTGGGTTTCCTGACCCATGGTGGCTAAGGCTGCAACAGGAAGGTGGACAGGGTCATTCCCAGCTGGGCCGGCACCGTTCAGCACTGGCTATATCACTACTCTCGCGCTTTAATTCTCTCAGTTGTTTCTGTCTCTTGAACCTTCAGGAATGACTTTTAAGCGATGACGGCCATCGTGATGGCCAGGTGACTGGCCTATCTCTTGCTACATCCCAGCCATGCTTACTGAAATATCTGAATCAGAGCTGGAGAGGAGAGGCGCTTGCTAAATGAGGATTCCTACACCCCTCCCAGACCTCCTAAAAGCAGAACTTGGGAACCCGCATTTTATCAAACTCAGGCAGTTTTTCACCATGCTACAGTGGTGAAAATTAATTCAAAATCTTCAACTTTTGGCTCACGAGTCTCTCTTGCCCTTCCCTAGAGTGAGTTAACTCTGCGGATCCATCAGTTCATTTTAATGAGTGAATTCCTCCTCTCCCTGCCCTTTCTAGGTGAAGCACCGTGGGACCTGAACCTCAGGCATGGTTTCTCAGGATGGCTTGAGCACACAGCAAGGGCTTAACGTCTCATGGGCATTTCCCAGAGTGTTGATCAGTTCTCTATCTTATGCTGGTTGATTTTCTTGCTTGCTTACAAAATAATGTTGGACCCGTACTGGATTTCTTGGAAAATGTGGGCCTTCCCCCACCCCCCATGTTTTGAAGCCGTTTGCATAGAGAAATCTCTTTTATTATAATCAAAGAAGTTTTGTTTTATCAATTGAATTATTTTTTCAGTGGTGCTCCATGAAAAATTGAGTACGAGGTTTAGATCACGCATTGGCTGTAGGAGGTGCTTGGACCTTGGCAGTTACTGTGCTGTGCTCTCCTGGCCCCAGCTGCCCCAGAGTTGCAGGATTGTGGGGTGGAGGGTAGAAGGCGGGCCCTGGGGGAAACAAGATGCTTCCTGCTCCTGTCCCTGTATGTCAGGCAATCCTGTTATTATTGATTCAACAGAGGACAAAACTACTTCTTAGAGGGAACTTCCTAGGCTTTTTACATTCTAACACAAGGCATTTGGAAAACTCACTCTATAATCAACTTCTTCCATTCAACACACACATGCACTGTTTTTCTTTTCTGTCCCAAAATGGGATTGCAAAGGAGAGAAAGGACAGGGGTTTTGCATGTTTCTTATATTCTGTTCTAAGTAGAAGTATGGACTGGCTTCAGCCAGAGTGAAAATACCCCCTCCTCTACTGCTGTCCACAGCTTTTTAAATGTGAACACTCCCCAAAGTGACCTCAGCCTTCAACTGCACTAAATCTATATCGCTCCTAATGCTGCCGCCTAAGTCAGGTCATCTGAGAGAAGATAACATGGCAGTAAAAAACCACATTTCAGAAGAGAAGGTACTCTAGTTTAATACCTATGTGCACGATTTGAAGATGTATGAGATTCCTTTTAAAGAAGTATTGAGAATTAAACCACTGAATCCTTAAATGGAAAAGAGAAATCAAATCCAATATGAGTCATCATGCTTGACAATGAAAAGATGAACTTAAATCTAGCAAACAGCTTATGTCTAAGCAAAAGGACATACATTAAACAGTAAAATGCACTTCTTATTCAGAGCATCAGTAATTCCATGATAAATGTATTCATTCTGTATCACAGACTTCTGCTAATGAATAAAAAAGGATCAGTAATTAAAAGCATTTAAGAAAACATGTTGGACTTACTTTCTTAAACTGAGGTATTAATATTTATTATCCCCTGCCATGGCCCAGTGTTGGAAATCTCTGGTGGTTTCATTTGAGTGTGTTCTCTGATCAGCTACCGACTTCCCAGATGCCAAGGGCGTGACAGCACCCTTTCCTACCGGTGAGAGGCACCTGCCCTAGAGTTTGGGGAAGGGCTAGAGCCCCGCTGTTGTCACGGGTCCTTGAGTTCTGGTGTACCTTGTGGTAGAACTAGGGTTCAGGGCATCTGTCTGGCTCTTTCTCTTTACCCTCTTAACATGAATTTCATCTTCAGCACTTGGCAGTATAAAAAAAATCCATAAGCAGGT
Source organism: Dinomys branickii (assembly GCA_004027595.1). Taxonomy (NCBI): domain Eukaryota; kingdom Metazoa; phylum Chordata; class Mammalia; order Rodentia; family Dinomyidae; genus Dinomys; species Dinomys branickii. The sequence continues at coordinate 3,641 of PVLD010026713.1, read as the reverse complement.
TGGACCCAGTTATCCTACAGGGTGAAGCCAGCTATTGCCAACAGGGCTTTGTCAAAGACCCAAACTTGGCTTTGAGAGTTCACTTTATTTATGGCCATCAAGAATATAAGAAAGGCCCATAAAAATGGAAAGATGAGTTTATTCACAGTTTGGCCAAACTGGGAGAACAGATTCTCCACCTCACCTTAGGCAGTGCCCAGACATGCTCTAATTTATAGGTGGGGTCAAACAACTGCCAGGAAATACACAGGTGTAGATGTAGCCAGAGTTTCAGCCCACCGGAGGGGCCCAGGGAGTGTACAGTCCTCGTTGAGCCAAGGCTGCGGGGTGACAGTTTCCACTCCTAGCATGAGGAGCTTACCTTAAACAAAAATAGTGTTGGTTTTTAAAAATCTACTTGAACCTCTCAGTTATACAGCCAGCTTTACCCAGCAGGGTCTGGCAGATTCCTTTGTAATGGAATGTGCAGAATGTGTTACATTTTGAGTGGCCACAAGAGGGTGGTGTAGACTACTTTTTGTGCTGATGTGCTTTGCAGTCCAGCTGATCAAGTCCTTAAGAATGACACCCTGGGCGGGGTGAGGGGAGGGCGGTGTTGGTGGTGACACTGGAGTGCAGGGAGCTCAGCAGGGCCAGGAGGAGAGGCAGAGGCCTGGTCTGCTGTTGCTGGTAGTTTTCATGGGTTTCTCTCTCCCTGCCTCCACACTGCTTCCCAACAGGCTCAAGGCCCTATGCCCCACCTGCTGCAGAGGACAGACAGCCCTGGGCTGAACAGGGGTGAGACAGGGAGAGAGAGCTGTGGCCCAGGGAGGGGCCCTGATCACAAACAGATCGATGGAGAAAGAAGCAGTGACTGAGATACCTGAAGCTCTAGGGCCCGGCGACCACCTTTGGCAGATTTTTGTCTTGGCCAAGACCAGCAGTCATTGCTGAACCGTGGCCAGTGACTTTAGTGTATTCTGTCTCCTGGTCTAGCTTCGAAGTTCTTGCTGGTGGGTTGAAGAAAAATGAAATGAGGCAAGGGCCAATGAAATAAATGCACAAATGCTCACTGGGGGGTTGCAAATGCCCTGTTGCCCTCTTAGAAGGACTCAGAGTGACTATCACAAAGTCATTGAGGAGACTCTCCTGTTTTGTAATGGGGTGAGCTTCTCAGTGTTAGTGCAGAGGAAGTCATGCCCTCCCTGTGCAGGGCTGGCTGGTCAGTGTCACACAGAACTCACAGACACTCAGACCGGATGGCTGTATGTTTCCGTCTGGGATTATAACTGAAGTTCTTTTTGAAATTAAAGGTGATCTGAATCAATCCTCAATACTTTTCTTTGTTTTTTTCCTTCCTATTGTAAGATATATAAATATGTATATATGTGTGTGTTGAAAATATGGAAAATGAGAATTTCCAGTTCATAATCTTACCAGCTGGCATGACTGCTAATATTTTGTATTTTCTTCTGATCTTTGCTTTGATGCAATGTTTCATGAACAGACTCAGGATGAACACAAGGTAAGGACTCCAGCTCCCTGCTGAGTCACATAGCTACTTCTCAAGTGGATGCAATGAACACTACCCTAGAGTAGGAGGGTCATGTCCTTTTCACCCCAGGATGGGCTGGGCCACTTAGTTAAGCTTCTGGACTCAAGTTGACACACTGTATCAACCATGACAGTCCCATTTGTTGATTTTTGCCTTTATTTCCTGTATAGTTGGGAGCCAATTGAGAAATTCTTGCCTGTGCCTGTGGCTTCAATCGTTTCCCTTACATTTTCTTCTAGTAGTTGAAGGGGAACTTTTGAGGAAAAAATTTTTGTTAACTGAAGGGATACTGAACAGGCAAAACTAACCTTTTAACATGTATGCCACCACGCCCAGCTCTTATGTATATTTTATAGATTGTTCATTTCCTTGGATTTTCTGCAGTGGAATTCCCCAGAAAGCTGTCATTATTTGTTACAAATGGCTTTTAAGAATTTATGTTGGCTGAAGATGGCGACCGGGTAGGCAGCAGAGAGAACCTCCTAGAGGATTACCACCCAGACAATGGAATATAGCAATATGAAGACAGAAAGGAGAGAGGTGTGTACCGTGAACCCAAGAAGGATCTGAAATGGGAACTGAAGCCCTAGGAAAGACCAAGCAAAACCTCTCCTGGAGGAAATGATTGGAGGGCCACCGCGGCACAGTCGGAGGGAGAAGAGACAGAGAAAGAGGAAGCCACTGCTTCAAACACACTCTTGGCCCAAGCCCTCGTTCCAGCAATCGCAGCTTCAGCTTCGGAGACCCACGCTCATGGAAGCCTCCTGAGAGAGCGGAGTTCCAAGAGCTGGTCCAGGTCTGGAGAGGAGGGGGCGCAGCCAGGAAAAGAGGCAATGGCGGTTGGGAACTGTTGTCAAATCCAGTATGAGGATCAGAGGTTGCAACAGCCACTGAAGCGGAGTCCCCACCCTGCAGCAACCTTCCTAATCAGCACCTGGAGGCAAGGCGGAGCCAGAGCAGCCAGTACACATCCCACCACACCCAGCTCTATGCCTGCCTCCAGGCTGTGGCCTCCTGCCTCTCCACTGTGTGGGCAGCTGCCAGTGGGGAGCGGTGGGGTGCATCAGCAGTGACATCAGAGCCACAGCAACTCCCAGGGATCCAGCCAAGGAACAAACGGGAACTGGAGCATAACAGCAAGAGAGAGCTGCAGATGGAGGTGGATCACATGGCCCCACGCCCTTCTCCAACATCAAGCAGGAAGCATGAACTGAGTTACTGGGCTTCAGCTCCCACCCTGAATGCCCTCTGTGAGCACCTTGAGCCTCTGCAGCCTGCGCAATCACCACCTGTTCCTGACAGCGATGGGACGAGTCCACAGGCTTCAGGACTCACCCCAAACTACTAATACGAGCAACAAGAGTGTCTCCATACTGCTTGCATATATGAACCTTGTATGAACACATGGCGACCGGGTAGGCAGCAGAGAGAGAACCTCCCAGTGGAATGCCACTCAGACATAGGAATATAGCAACACGTGAAGGACAGAAAGGAAAGAGGTGCATATCCTGAACTCGAGAAGGATCTGAAATGGGAACTGAAACCCTTGGAAAGACTAAGCAAAACCTCCTCTGGAGGAGGGGATCGGAGATCTGCCATGGCTCAGTCAGAGGAAGACCAGACGGAGAGGGAGGAGGTCGCCGCTCCAAGCACACCCTTTGCCCACGCCCTCGTTTTGGCATTTGCAGCTTCGGAGACCCATTGCCCAGCTGCAAGGGGTGGGGAACAGTAATGCTGGAGATCAGGAGGAGGTGGGAGGAGAAGAAAGGGCCTCTGGCATCAAGGCAACGGGACAGAGCCAAAAGGGTCACAGAGGGCGCCCCAATGGGGCCACGCTCCCCATGGCTGCTCCACTGAGGGCCCTGTGGCTGCTCCACTGCTGCTCCGCAGTGGGCCTGGTGGCTGCTCCGCTGAGGGCCCCGCTCAGGGCACCTCATGGACTGGACCCACCCCCACCCATAGCATGATGACAGGGTGGAGCCGGGCTGTCTGCTGTGAGCATATGTGCTTTCCCACCTCCAACCATGGCAGTTTGCTAGGCAGGCGTTTATTCCACTGAGCTATATCTCCAGCCCCTTTTTTTTTTTTTTTTTTTTTTTTTTTTTTT
>PVLD010026712.1:0-21813 GCA_004027595.1 Dinomys branickii | reverse complement strand
CGCGCCGCCGAAGGTACGCGTGAGGGCCTGCGCCACAGCTGGTTTGACAGGGGCGTGGGGGCCACGGGGGCCCGCGGGAAGAGGCGGCCCCGAGCGGACGCGCACGGGCTGGCAGGCGCGCGGGACGGGGGCCGGTGGTGCTCGGTGGACGCGGGAGCGAGGAGCCAGACCCGCTCCTACGCGTGCCGGCGGGCGTGCGCGCGCGGCGGCCGGACTCGGGGCGCGGTGGGAGCGCGCGGGAGGGCGGCTGGGAGGCGGGCGGGGGGGGGGCGAGGCGCCTTTCGCTCCCTCCCTCCTGAGAAGCGGCGCCGCCGCCGCGGCTCGCGCCGCCATTTTGGGTTCGCTTTGCGGAGGGGGAGAAGATCCCCGTCTTGGGTGCGGGACCCGCCTCCCTTCAGTTTCCCCCTTTGAGCCCTCCGTCTTCCCCTTCTCTCTCGCATTTCCGCCAGTCCGCTCACCCGCTGGCCGCCTCCTGACAGGCGGGAGAGAGCCGCTATGGACTGAGGGAAGCGGAGGCGCCTGGCAGCCACCCCCTCATCCCCACTTCCCTGCGCTCTCATCGCTCTCGGCCTCGGCCTCTGACACGGTGAGTGCAGCGGTGCGGGCAGGCTTTGGGGCCTAAGGACGCGTTCTGCGACTCAGCCCTGGCTCCCCGGGGTCTCCTGTCATCTCCCGGACCCTCTAGGGGAACGGCGGGAGGCTGGGGGAGGGGAGGAGGGAAGGGGATCCTGAGCTTACCGGGAAGTTCCTCCAGCCGGGGGTGAAGGGGTGTCCCAGACCGGCGGGCTCCTGGCTTGGGGACCGGGGCGGGAAAGTAAGCGAGGGAGGCGGAGTCGCTTGTGCCCCTGACAGATTAGTTTGTATTTGGAGGCATGATTAGAGCATCTCCAGTTTGAGTGTGCTTAAGGGCCGAGTGTGGCAAGGGAGACCGTCGTCGGGGGGCAGTTTACCTGTGTGACAGGGTGTGTGGTGCCCCTGACGCGCTGAACTATGTGCAGCAATGAAAGAATGATCTCAGTGATAGAAGTTTAATAAATGTCACTGGTTAGTTTGTACAGGGAAAGAGATGTTTTTGGTTTGGAAGACAGATGGTCTGTTGGTGTAGAGCGGCTGTGTTTGTGTGTTTATGCAAGGATGGAAAGTGTTCCGGAAGAGTTTCCCTGTATTTGTCTAAGTGTAATGGAGTTCTCCTTATAAGTTAGTTTATTTTAAAAATAAATGTTGGGATGTTTCTTGCAGGTTGAAACGTGTGTGTATTTTAGGGATTGGGAATCCGTAATTGTCGAGAAAGAACAGTAAAGGTATTACTCTAGACAGTGTAGTATATATGTCTGTATGTACTTGGGGGGGAAGAAACTTGGCATAGTCAATTGAGGTCTTAGGAATAATTTGTGCTTTTGAATATAGAGTGAATTATGTAAATGTGAAAGTCCAAAACATCTTTCACAGTAATTGTTATAAAGGATGGGTAACCTTTTTTTACTGTTAACGTGGATTTATAGTAACATTTTATATAGGCTTTTATATTCAGAGTGCTGTTTCAATTTTTTGTGATTCTAAATCTTTTCCATTTTATGAAATGGAAATTGAGGCATAAAGAGGTAACTTTTCCAAGATCACATGTTAAAGTGGTGACACAGTTGAGATTATAGTTCAAATATTTTAAGTATACCTCAAATTTTATCTGGAATTGCATTCATCGTATTGTAATACCCCAAAAGGTCATTCATTATATTGAAAAGACGGGTAGAAGTGACTTGTTGGATTATATTTGGCAGAGACCAATAGTGTTAAACACTATTATATATGGAATGTAGGCTGATCTTGCATGTTTGACCTGTATGAAATAAGTATCCTTGACTTTATTCTCTTACAATTTTCTCCTATAATTCTCTTTATTTTTTTGAGACAAGGTTCTGTTATGTAGCCCAGGCTGGCCTTGAACTTGTGGCGATCCTCATGCCTCAGTCTCTGGAGTGCTGGGATTACAACCAAGCACTCCTTGACTTTATTTTGTCTTTGTGGAGGAGAGGCACCCGCCCCCCCCCCCCGCAGTACTCAGCTACACCCCCAGCCTATTGATTGATTTTTTTTTTCTATTGATTGATTGATTGGCAGTCTTGCTAAGTCACTAAGTTATACCGAATGGATTTGTACTTAAAATCCTCCTGCCTCAGCCTCTCAGAGTGCTGGGGTCACAGGCATGTGCCACCACGCCCAACTAAAGCAAAGTATATCTGACACATTGGCTTGTGCATTTGAAGGAGGGAAGGCTTTCACAGCTTGTAGCAGAACAGCAGCACAGGTGCTGACAATTTAACTTTTTTTTTTTTTTTTTTTTAATACTTTAGCGCTGAGGTTTGAACTCAGGGCCTCATACCTGCCAAACCTGAGCCTACTACTCAGCTACACCCTGAGCTGGTCAGTAAATCTTTGGAAGGATCCTCTTTCATTCACTTAGTAAATAGGGTTTATTGAATTACCTATTCAAGAAATTGGTCCCTGCCTTGAGGTTAGAATAATAAAGATGCCATTGTTTTAATAGTCTGGGTGCACCTGAGAAGGGAGTTGTCTTGACAGTCATATGTATTAAGTTGACTGAGCAAGCAGCTCAGTGTGGAATTGAATAAAAAAACCTTTAAAAGTCTATTTAACTGAGACTGGAGGATTTCAGGTTTGAGCTTAGCCTTGGCAATTTAGTGAGATCTTGTGGTTATCTTTTTTTATTTTGTAATTTGTTTTGAGTTTGAGTCTCTGCATAGATCAGGCAGGCTCTGAACTCAAGGTGATTTTCCTGCCTCAGCCTCCCAGCTCCCACACCTGCTCTGAGACCTTGTCTTTTTGTGTGTGTGTGTGACAGGGCCTCACTATGTAATTCAGGCTGGCCTCGAATTTAAAACAATCCTTCGGCATCCACTTCTGAGTGCTGGGATTGCAAGTGTGTGCCACCACACCAGGCTGAGACCTTGTTTTGAAATAAGTTGGGAAAAAAAATGGACTGGGGATGTAGCTCTACGTGAAGGCCCTGTAATTAAATCCCCAGCACCCTCCCACCAAAAAATTCTACTTTATGGAGGGAATTTAGATGTTTCAGACAATTTAATACGGAAGGTTACAGGAGCATTTAAAAATCTTTAAGCTGGGGAGCTGAGGATGTACCTAGCAGCACAGAGCCTATCTGGCAAGCACAAGGCCCTGAGTTTGATTTCTGGTACAAACAAAAACAAAAAAACAAAAGAATCGAAGCTGGATAAGATAGACCACACATACAGCATTGAGGAGGCTGAGGCAGAAGGATCACCATGAGTTTGAGGCCAGGCTGGGCTACAAAGTAAATCAAAGACCAGCCTGAACTCCATAGCAAAATCATGTTTCAAACAAACAAACAAAATCTAACAGAATGACCAGTTTGTGGTAGTATATACCTTCTTCGGTATTTTCTTTTAGCATTTATGACTAAGCTGTTTTTGGGGATTTGTCATTGTTGATATATGTTGCCTCTGGATATTGGAACTTCTTGGCAGGACTAAAGGAAGGAATTTTAGAAAGACCAATTTTTTCTTTTTCTCAGGGAATATGTGTGTGTGTGTGTGTGTGTGTGTGTGTGTATGTGTATGTATGTGGGTATGTGTGTGTTTTGGGACAGGGTCTCACTGTATAGTTCAGGCTGACCTTGAACTATGTATGTAGCTCAGGCTGGCCTGAAACTCATGGCAACCCTCCTACCTCAGCCTCACAAGTGCTGGGATTATTGGCATGCATACCCTATCACTTCCAGCAAAAGACCAAAAGATTGATTTTGTATTAAGAATCCCCTCTATGAATATACGGGAAGAATGTTTGAACTAAGTCATTTAACTGTAGTTCTTTGGAAAACGGAATGTTTCTAGATATGTTAGAAGGGCCAGGGATTTAGCTCAGTGGCACAGTGCCTACCTGGCAAGGTGAGGTCCTGAGTTCAAGTCCTGGTACCCCCCCAAAATAAATAAAACAAATCACTCGTCTTGATATGTTAGAATAGTGATTCTTAGTGTTTTTGGAGGGTTGAGGGGTGACATCCTTCTGAAGACTCTGATAGAAGATAGACCCCCACATTAGAAGATGATCATAAACACAGTCACAGGAATTTCAGTAATTTAAACTGTAATGAGCTGGGCATGGTGGTTCACCCCTGTAATCGCTGCACTTGGAAGGCTGAGGCAGGAGGCTCATCGAGGAGTTCGAGGCCAGCCTGGGCTGCATAGTGAACCCAAGGCAGCCTGAACTACATAGTGAAACCCTGTCTTAAAAAACAAAAAACAAAACAAATAAACGTAATGAAATGGGACCAATTTATATTCAGGTCATGTTTGCCCTTTAGCCTAGGTTAAGTTTGTTTAGGGGTGGAGATGTTGGTATGAGTTTAAGGTGAAAGATTCTGCCATAATATTTGAAGATATTGACAGAAGAAATTTAAGAACATTTTCTAAAACTTTTATTTATTTTTACAGTACTGGGTATTGAACCCAGGGTCTGTGCATGTACCATGAACCCAGCCCTATTTTGTCTTCATGAATTTATTTCTGCAATGGGAGTACATGATTTTGAATTCGATTTAATAAGGATATAGCACAGGTGTGCATAAGTATTGTTTTGTGTCTTTATTCCCTTTTTTTAGAGACAGGATCTTGCTATGTAGTTGAGGTAGGCCTCAGACTCACTGTGTAGGCCAGGTTGGCCTCAAACTCAATAATAATCCTCCTGTCTCAGCCTCTGAAGTGCTGAGAATACAGGCGTGTGCCACCATGCCTAGCCCCAAATTCTTGAGAAGTAGGCTTATCTTTTCATTTTGGAACTGCGATGGTTTGAAGTTCATTATAAATAAACACTATATTACTCCTGTGCAGCAGACATAAAAGATAATTGTGTGGCCTCTGTCTTGAAGAGATTCTAATCTAATTGAATCAGTGAATTGTATGATAGTAGGGGCTCTCAGAAGGACTAGGGAAGAAGCATACTTCTAGAAGTTGAGATTTAAATCTTATTTGCAAAGTTTGCCACTGTTCTTTGGAACATGTAGTCTTCATGGTCTATGTACAACTTGGTAACAAAAACTTGAGGATCAGCTAATCTTTTTGGATAAAGGAACTACCTAGTTTGGAAAGGAGTCAGACAACTGGGAATGGTGGTGCACACCTGTAGGAAGACTGAGGTGGTGGGTGGGGGGGTGTTGCACTTTTAAACCCAGCCTGAGCAATTTAGCACTTTTTTTTTTCAAAATTTAAAAAGAGATTTAAAAAGGGGGTGAAGGGCTGGGGATATAGCTCAGTGGAATAAGCGCCTGCTTGGCAAGCACAAGGTCCTGAGTTCCATCCCCAGTACCGCCAAAAAAAAAAAGGCGGGCGGGGGGAGCTGAAGATGAAGCTCAGTGGGAAGGGTCTTGGGTTTAATCCCCAGTACCAGCCCCTGCCAAAAAGGAAGCAAACTGGTTGTATTCCTTTGTTTTGTTGTTTTGAGACATGGTTTTGGCTGTGTAGCTCAGGTTGGCCTCAAAGTAGCAAATTCTGCTTGAGCCTCTTGAATGCTGTGATTACAGGTGTGCACCACCATGGATGTCTTCATTCCTTGTTTTGGGATGTATTTCTATAGTGAGTTAATGTAAATACATCATTTGGGGGGTATGTATACACCTAGAAAACTCTTACATGGGTAAAATTCAGAAGCTATTTGATAGACTACCCAATCTGAATCTGCAGTTGGAAACTAAAAATGATTAGTGCAGGCCAAGTGTAGTGGTGCATATGTGTAATCCCAGTACTCTGGGAAGCTGAAGCAGGGGGATCCAAAGTTGGAACTTAGTCTGGCCAATTTAGCCATTTAGAGAGACCCTGTCTCAGAATAAATAAGGGCTGGATATATATCTCAGTGTGAAGGACCTGGGTTCATCCAGTACTGCAACAAAACAAAGACTGAAAGTTTTAAAAGAGCAAGAAATTGAAGGATGGTGTTTTAATAAAACACATTATAGGATTCAATAAGGTAATGAACATATTTTATTTTATTTTTTGGTCTTTTTTTTGAGACAGGGTCTCACTATACAGTTCAGGCTGGCCTTAAACTTAGAGTTATTCTCCTACCTCAGGCTCTTGAGTGCTGGAATTACAGATATGTGCCGGCACCCCCAGCCTTGAAGAAATATTACTGAAAAAATAGTTTTTCTTTTCTTTATATTAGTTTGGCCCTTCATAGTGTAGGTTTGTGAAAAGTTTAATTTTCTCTATTCTTTATTATTACTGGGGATTGATCCCAGGGCCTTTGAACTGAGTTACATCCCCAGGGACACCTCCCCCCTTTAAATTTTTTGAGACAAGAGTCTCGCTAAGCAGCTAAATTGCCAAGTTGTCCAAACTGGACTAGAACTTGTGGTCCTCCTGCCTCCACCTCCCAGAGTCCTGGGATTATAGGTATGTGCCACCATGTCCAGCTAATTTTCTCCAATTTTGAATGGGTAGTACGTTCATGGTGTTATTTTTTCATTTTTTGTATGTCATATGTATAATATATATGTATACATATTTATAAACATGTATAGTATATACAGTAGTATATGTACTAGATACTTGATGATTTAAAATAAAATACTTGTTTAGGCATAGTGATACACCTCTATAATGTATGTTACTCAGAAGGCGTGAAGCTGGAGGGTCACTTGAGCCCAGAGATTCAAGACCGGACTGGGCAACATAATGAGACCCTGTCTCAAAAACAAAGCAAAAATGCTTGTAAATCATAAAAGAAAAGTGAGTTAGGAGCTTAAGAATTAAGAATGGGAAAAGATTTTCATGTCCTGTTCTTATGTTGTATTTTATTATTATTATTATTATTATTATTATTATTATTATTATTATTATTTGCAGTACTGGAGATTGAACTCAGGCCCTTGTGCTTGCCAGGCAGGCAAGCTGAGCTATATCACCACTGAGCTATATCCCCAGCCCTTTTTTATGTTGTATTTTAAAACTGGAACAAAGCTTCCCCAAATCTTCCTGCATACTGTCCTTTCAGTATTAGTAGTTCCACTCGGATTTATTCTAAATTTTACGCTGTGTCTTATTACCAGAGTGTTCTGCATTTACACAGTCAAATCTTACCATGTGTGTAGGTGGTGGTCTCCAGTTAAATAATTTAATGTTGCTATTGGAGTAACATGTATTGGTCTGGGTGTTTATTTCTTTTTTTTTTTTTGCAGTACTGGGGATCGAACTCAGGACCCTGCGCTTGCTAGGCAAGCGCTTATTCCGCTGAGCTATATCCCCAGCCCCTGGTCTGGGTGTTTAAAAGGTAATATACAACCTTACTGTAATCTGTGAGGTCTCCTTTGTGCCAGCCCTTCTAGCATGTGAGACAGGTTAGACCTGGCTTACCAAAGGAGAGGGAAATGCTTGTAATATTTTGATACACTTACTGCTAGTTGTCTTTCAACCTTTTCCTCAAAATTAGTTGTTGAAATATGTTTCTCTTTATTTGTGTGAAAAGGTTAGATTTTCTGCCTGTTAGTGTCATTTTAGTCAATAATTGCCAATCTTCTATTTCGCCTTTAAACAAATTTTTTTGTGTTTTTAGTGACCGCCTCACTGGGGATGTTAATGGTAGAGTATGATGTTGATTCAACATAATTGAAAACTGTGCTTCCAATGATGACAGTCTTATTGCAGTTTTTGACATAATCTTGTGCAGTTTATTGCATTTCTTTCATTGATCATCTAATTTTTTCATGTTGAAGAGCCTATCATTTTAATTTTAGTATTGTTTTTACCCTTCATAGTTTTTAGTTGTTTATCCTGAAATAGAAGGAAATTAATGACAGTATTTTGTATACTTATTTTTGTTGAATTTTGTTCATTGTTTAAATGTAATAGATTTAAAACATTAGCAGTAATAGAGTATAATAAGCCTGTATGTACTCAATATCCAGATTGAGTCTTTATCAACATAGTTTTTATTTATTTATTTATTTATTTAAATTGTTTTATTTTTTGGTCCTTTTGAGACAGGGTCTCACCATGCAGTTCAGGCTGTCTTTAAACTCACTTATGTACTCCAGGCTGGCCTCACACTTGCAAGGATCCTCCTGTCTCAGCCTCCCAAGTGCTGGAATTACAGGCGTGCACCTCTACACCTGGCTTAAAAAAATTTATTATAATAAAAGATACATTGCCATTAATCCAACTCAATATACTCCTCCTCTTTAAGTTGGGCATGGTGACTCATATCTCTCTCTGGGAGGCTGAGGCAGGAGAATTGAAAATTCAAGCACAGCATGGGCAATTTAGCAATTTAAACCTTGTATCAAAGGAGGCTGTGGCTATAGTTACGTAGAAAGGCCCTGGGTTTGCCCTGCAGTACATGGGAAAAAAGTACTCTCCTTGCTTGGAATACACTTCTTCCACTATTTTTGCCACTTTCTGAAGCAATTCTGGAAGTTTTTTTTTTTTTTTTTGGTGAGTGTTTTTATTAGGTATGATTAAAAAATATAGTGAATGCTGCTGCTGAGTACTGTCCTACCAAAAGGGCAGGGTTACAGACACATTGAGGTGTATTCTCATCCATCTTATTGGTCATGGTACCGTGTGACTTCTAGTTCTTCCCCAAAGTGGAAATAACCATGAAAGGTAAACAGTTCAAATGGATTCAAGAAGAGATAGCTGTAACAACACAACTAAAGGAACGGAAAAAAGAGGACTTGTGCCCTGCTTCAGAAAATGACAAGAATGATAGCATAAGTGTGTTTGAAGTAAGGAGGAGTACTTTGAAGAGAATTAATGGCACTGATTACTGTAAGCATTCATTGTGTTTTTGATCACCTCTTTTTTTTTGTTGTATTGGGGACTAAACTTGGGGCCTATGTACTGAGCTAAATCTACAGGCCTTTTTATATTTTTATTTTGAGATAGGATCTTGTTAAATTGTATGGGGTGGGATCAAACTTGTGATCCCCCTGCCTCAGCCTTCCAGAGTGCTGGGATTATAGGCATGAGCCACTATGCCTGGACCTCTTCATGTTTTTGGAGGTGTGGATACTGTGGATTGAACCCAGAGTCTTTGCACTGAGCCTGTGTTTTGATTTGGTTTTTGGTTTTTAGTTTTGAGACAGGATCTCTAAAGTGCCAGTTGTCCAGGCTGGGCTCCAACTTGGAATCTTTCTGCCTCAGCCTTCCAAAGTGATAGTTTTTTTCATTCTTAAGAGGAGAATTAGGTTTATATAAATTTTAAAATAAAGTATCTGATAATAGTTGTAACTAAATTAGTTATACAAGGTATTTGTAATCTGTACTACTTTTCAATAGGGAATTCTTACAACTAAGATATTAAGTGAACAGAAATTCACATCACTGGGGTCAGGGATATAGCTCAGCAGCACAGTGCCTGCCTGGCAAGTGCGATGTTCTGAGTTTGATTCCCAGTTACCCCCCGCACCAAAAAAGAAATTCACATCACTGGATTGAGATGTTTGCATTAAAATATTTGAAGTTTCAGGTATCCAGAAAAGCCTATCAGTTTTTTCAAATGCCAGTGAGAAATAAGTACCATTTGTTTTTGTTTTTGAGGTTTTAGTCATAGTTACACAATTATAAAAACATTTCTTAGTTTTTACTTCCATTTGATTGTCTAGTGGGAACCAGTCACCACAAAGAAGTCAAGTGGTTCTGGTACTGTTGAACAAAGCTGAAATTGGTGTTGAATCAACTTGCTACTTAAGAGAATGAACGCTATATTATTTTAAATTTGAAATTCCAATTATGGATATTCTGTGTGAATATTTGAAAATTTATACCTTTGCTTATGTTGAACACCTTAGAATTTTTTCAGAGTGTGGATGCCACTGATGAACAGAAACATGGTGAAAAAAACTATTGCTGTTGAGTTATAAAGATGAATCAAGAGTATACAGAGTTTACGAGGTTGTTATGAAAGTAGTATTTAGATACACATTTTTCCAAGAAGGCTGACAGTTGTATTATAGCTCATATGAGTACCAAGTTCTATCAACAGTGAATGTTTCATTAATCTTTCATTATGTCTTATAATCCCACAGAAAATAAGACATGAATGCTTGACTCAATCTTACGGTTCTACATTCTGTTCAGTATGTTTAGCACACTTGATACCAAATCACTTTTCTCATTGAAAAACATTTTATTTCCCCTAAGTCTATAGGAAGACAATATGTTATATAAAAGTAACTATGTCTGGCTTCTTGGAATAAATGACATTATTTGAAATATGGAGGAGGCATTTCTTAAGGTAAGGTTTTTTAAATTCAGTGCTGCTGCAAATGAAAGCTCCAGAGTTTTAAGTATTTGAAAACCTGACATGAGTGGAGAGAATTTTAAGGAGTAAACTGAGAACTCTAACATTTGGAAAAATAGTAGTAGAGGAAGGGAGTTTGACTTAATTGTGTATAGAGATTAGTTGACAGACATAGTCCTCAAAGAAAGCTTAAAGATACAAATCTCAAATAAGTAATAATTTCAGATAAATGATAATAGAAGTTGTGGATGCAGAAAGAGATAAATGAAAAAGTATAATCATTTTTAAAACCAGGAATTAGAGTTTTAAGTTAATTTTATTCATGTATATATATGGTTAAGTTTTAAATTTTTGAGAGAGGGTCTTACTATGTACCCCAAACTGTACTTGAATTTACTGTGTAGCCCAGGCTGGTCTTTATCTCTCAGTCCTGCTTCAACCTCACCAGTATTAGAAGTACGGGCTTGTGCCACCATACACAGAACCTCTTGTGTTTAATTTTCAGGGTAAAATTAAATATTGAACAAAAGCTTTCATTCACTTTAATAAGTATTTCTTGTATAATTTTTATACATCAACTAAAAATTGAAAAAGAAAAAGGGAATGTTAAGCCTGGTGTGGTGGCACATGCCTGTAATTCCAGCACCCTAGGAAGCTGAGGCAGGAAGAACTGTGGGTTTGAACTCTGCTGGGCAATTGAGTGATTTTGCAAGACCTGGTCTCAAAATTAAACAAAAAAGTAAAGGGGTTCAGGATATGGCTCAGGGCGTAAGCCCTGAGTTCAATCCCTAGTGCTGCAAAATAAAGCATTGTTGAGCTGGCTATGGCCTTGGTGGTACACTCTTATAGTACTGGGTAAAGGTACTCAGGACTCTGAGAGAGAAGGGTCACTTAAGTTCACAGAAGTTTGAGGTCAGCCTGAATAACATAAGGAAATTCCATCTAAGAAAAAGTTAAATCAGTTATGTTTTTAAAACTTAGTTTAACAAGCATATTGCACAGAAATAATGAGTTTCTCAGATCTTAATTAGAACAAAAACCAACCAAATAGAAATGAGTATCACATAGTAGGTAAGTTTCTGTAATTTGGATCAGTGTACTTTCAGCTCATTCTTTTGATTTCCTGTGTCTTCATGGGACAAGAAAAGATTAGCTCTTATACATCCTCTACCAAGTACAGTAATGGTGAAAATATGTTCAACATATTTCACTCATACCAAAAAAGTGTACTGTAGCTAGGTGCATACTGTAGCTTTGTATGGTGGCACATACGTATAATCCCAGCACATGGGAGGCTGAGGCAGGATCCTGAGTTTGAAACAAACCCAGGTTACAGGGTACAGTCCAGGCCATCCTGGACTACATAGTAAAACCTTTCTCCCCACCACCCCGGCCAAAAAGAAAGTACATTGTTACAGTGGAAAGCACTTTTTTTGTTTTCTATATTTTAAGACAGGGTCTCACCATGTAGTTCAGGCTGATCTTGAATTCACTCTGTAGCCCAGGCTGTCTTTGAATTGACAGTGATCCTCTTGCCTCAGCCTCCTTAGTGCTGGAATTACAGATGCATGCCACGACCAGCCTAGGCTTTTGTGCTTTCCTTAGGTGTATCTTTTTACCTTCTTAGCAAATCAAGGATTTATTTTCAAGGTACATAGGAGTGTATCTTACTATGTAAATTTTTCATGGGTGGAGAAGTCTTTGAAGTAAGTTAAGTTGGTTATAGCAGTTGTTTTAGGGTTAGGATTAGGCATTAGTTTACAAGGGTTTCACTTGTTTCACAGAAGATCAGTATATTGTCTTTAAAGTAGAATCTACTTATTTGGCCAAACTACCTCATTTCATTCAGAAACAAGACCAAGTTTTTTTATTTTTGTCTGTTTATTTGTTTTTGAGACAGAGTCTTACTACGTAGTTTAGACTGGCCTTGAACTCAGCAATCCTCCTGTCTCAGCTTCTCAATTACTTACATTCTAAGTATGTGCACCATGCCTGGCAACCAACATGTATTTATTGAGTGCTTATTATGTGCTAAGTACTATTACAAACCGATGAACCAAATATTTAAGACCTGGCTGTATTTTAGGACTTCATAATTTGGGCATTTTAACTTCCCTTTACCAGTACAAGAACTTCGAGTACTTTGATCACATACTACATGTGTTTCAAGGAGGAGATAGATTTGTAATTCCTGAAGGAATGTCCTGGGATATGATTATTTTAACTTTGTGTTAGGAAGAACTAAGAGTTGATTAGATTACCTGACTGACTGTTGACCACTACAATTTTTTATCTGCATTTATCTTGAGACTTTTTTGGGGCTTACTTTTCCCTTTGTGATTTACTGGTTGTATTTTATTCTATTCTATTCTATTTTATTTATTTATTTATTTATTTATTTATTTATTTATTTTGAGATAGGGTCTCTATGTAGCCCATGTTGACCTCAAACTCTTGGGGATCCTCTTGCCTCAGTCTCCCAAGTGCTGGGATTACAGGCATGCACCACCATGTGGTTGTAAATTTATGTCTGTTAATTCAATATTCTGTTCTGAGTTTGTAGAAGTACTGTACATGGTATAATACAGTATTTTCTTGATTATATGAGACATTGTTTCAGTTATAACATTTTTGAAATCAGGAAATAAAACAAATAGGAATAACACAACTACATTTAATGTAGTAAGGATTCCCTCTTTCCATGAAAGTGTAGTATTTGATCCATGAAAACTTTTTAAATCAGTGGTACCTTGAAATTTAATAAATGTATAATACATAAATATAAAAATAATTAGAATCATTGAAGATTAGTACTTTGAGCTTTAGAAATGCTTGGTGATTTTTACTTTGAAGAGGCAGTCTACAGTTAAGTAAAAAAGGCTTAGTGTGTCTTGCTTTGCAATTGTAGTTCATGTTGTATAAATTATTTGGACATTTATTAATGTAATTATTTTTATTTTTTGGTAGGACTAGGGGTAAACCCAAGGTCCTGTGCATGCTAAGTGTGCACTCTTACAGAGCTACATCCCTAGCTCTCATGTACTTCAAGTTTTGAACTATATTTTACAATATAAGGTATTTTAGTGGGGTTTTTTGTTGCTATTTCATCAACTAGTTTAATATCATTGATTTTAGTTGGTTTAATATAAACTTTTTTCCTACTGCTGGAGATCAAACTCAGGACTTTGTGCATGATAGGCAAGCACTCTACCATTAAGTTATATTCCTAACCCTATTACATAGCATCTTAAAACTAGTTAGGACAGTTTCTTTTCTTTAAATTCCTATCAGTGGGTGAACAATGCCCATATTTTTGGTTTTTAGAATTCTGTCATACAGTTTAATGCTCTGAAATTAGCTCTTTTCTGCAATGACTATACTGCAAGACATATTTCAGGAAGTTTTGACTTCTTTACTTGATAATATTTGATAAATACAGTAATTGCTATTTGTGTCTTTTTTTTTTTTTTTACTTGTTCAGGTCAAAGATGAAATTTACATTTATTCTGAATAATCCTGTTCCTGCCTTGAGTATCAAGCTGATTGGTAGTCACATCTCCCAAGTACAGTCAGTGCTTTAACAGCTTGTTAAATGAAATATTACTAGAGTCAAAAAGCCAAATTAAATCTCAGACTAAAATCTACTCAAGTATTACATTCAGTTCTCAAATCATTTACTCCCATGACAACGATTTGGCTGAAATCACTCTTGCACGCGCTCCCGCCACCAACAGACACCCTGGCCACCTACCTGCATGGCACCACCAGGCCATGTAGTCGGAGATGGTGTTCTCAAACTGACTTTAATTTATTTAAAGTTTTTTAATTTATTTAAAGTTAAGCCAAACTTTAAATAAATTTTTAAAAAATTTCTGATTTTTACAGAAATGCTTCTTCAGAAAATATTTTCTCATTTCCTATATGAAGTATGTATGGTTCTCTCCCAAGCTAAATCTGAGCCCTCACAATTGATTCTAGGCAGAAAATCTCTGCAAATTAAAATAAAAAACAAAAATAGAAAAATTGTTTCTATATATGTATATGTATGTATGTGTGTGTATGTGTGTGTGTGTGTGTATATATATATATATATATATATATATTTATTTATTTATTTATACTGATTGGAATCTTCCAGCATTTAAAAATCACTTTAGAGATGAATTTTGGGATTTGGTGTCAGTTTGAATTTTAACTATAGGAACATTAAGCTGGGCATGGTGGTGCATGCCTATAATCCCAGCACTCGGGAAGCTGAGGCAGGATGATCATTGTGAGTTCGAAACCAGCTTGGGCTACAAAGTGAGCTTAAGGCCAACCTGAACTGCATAGTGAGACCCTGTCTCAAAAAAAGACCCCCCAAAAGGAACATTGAAAACATACTTTCTGCTTTAAAACACATAACAATAATTCATATATAGTAGCTGTATAAGTAGTGAGAAATGGTGGCTACGTATGTTGTGAAGGTAAACCTGACACATTATGCTGACAAGCTATATGTGTAGAGTATGAGAGAAAAGGTCAAGGTAATTACAAGTTATTAGATGAAAAATTTTCTCAATTCATTGGCAGAATTATCTAAAAAGGCGTGAGTCAGATCATTTTTTCAAAACCCTTTCAGTGGCTTTTTTACCTCAGAGGAAAAGCCAGAGTCCTTCCAAGTGTTACAGGGCTCCATGTGATTTGTCTGTGTAGCTTTGTCGCACAATAAAGACTCCTTAGCCAGGCATGGTGGAACACACTTGTAATCCCAGCATTTGGAAACCTGAAGCAGGAGGATCTTCATGAGTTCAAGGCCTGCCTGGACTACATAGTGAATTCAAAGCCAGCCTGACTTACAGAGCAAGACCCTGTTTCAACTCTTCCCCACAAAAAGGACTGGTTGCAGTCTCCCAGCTTACTAAGTCCAGGATGTGGAGGCAGAGGTTAGGTGCTCTTTGACAAGTACAATGAAGATAACTTCTCTGTTCCTTTCTCTTTTGCTTTCTTTCTAATAATTATTCCATAGCAACTAGAGAACTTTTGTCCAAATGTGAATTTTTTTAGCCAGGTAATGCCAGCATTTGGGAGGCTGAGGCAGGAGGATCACTGTGAGTTTGAGGCCAGCTTGGGCTACATAAGTGAATTCAAGGCCACCCCACTGTATAATGAAACACTGTTTCAGAAAACAAAAACAAAGAACAAAAATGAGAATATATTGTTACTCCCTTACCCTTACTCAGAGCTCTTTAACCCTATTTTTTGGTGGGGTGCACAAAGTCTGGGTATATACAGTTCAATCTGGCCCTTAACTCATTCTGTAGCCTCAGGCTGGCACTGAACTCACAGTGATCCTCCTCCATCAGCCTCCCGAGTGCTGTGATTACAGATGTGTGCAAAGGCTTCCTTTTAATTCCAAATCCTTCAGGAAGCCCAACAAAGCCCTTTGCAAACAACTATATTTTTATTTATATTTCCATTTTCATTTTGTGCTCTTAATTATTTAGTTCACCTGTTGCTAATCTTTACAAGTTTACACGTATTATTCCTTTTTTTGGTACTGGGAATCAAACTCACAATCTTCCACTTGTCAGGTAGGTGCTGTGCCACCTGAGGTATATCCCTGGCTCTTACTCCCTTTTCTGAATCAATTTCACCCTACATTTTGTATCTATATTTTCTTTTTTTTTTTAAGAGAATAAAAAAAAGTGATATAAAATTTTAAAACAAGATGATAGGAAATTTACAATGGTTATTATATTGCATATTGTTATCTTCAAAGTAATTGCTCAGATTACCAGATACAGGTATGCAAAATTTATCAAACAACGTAAGCACCAACTGTTCCTTTCAGTAAGCTAATAAAAATGAATAGTACAGTTATGTTAGCTATCTTTCAATCTTTGAGTCTGAACTTAAATCTTAAATGTTTTTTAAGACAGGTCCTGTCTTTCCAAATTCTCTTGATATATTTCGTAGTAGAACTTTATAACTTATATTTATTATGTTATAATTATGCATTTTATGATTACTTATGTACACCCTCCCCCAGAAAAGTTCATGATGACCGTATAACTGTATCTAACAGTATGTCATAATTCTTAAAACATATTTTGGGGCTCTCAATATTTTTGATTTACTGAACGGATGGATTAAGAATAAGTGATGGGATGGCTGGAGGGGTACTAGCAAAGCCAATAGAATGTGTTATGGTAGAAACCAAGAAGAATTTCAAGTAGTATGCTAAATGCAACAGAGAATAAGATCAGTGCTAGAAGTTATCTTTTATAGACAGCATGATATAGTATAGTAGCTACAAGGAGCCAGTTAGACCTGGCTCTGCCTTTTTTATTTTAAAGCCTGTGGAAAGTTTACTGCTTAACTACATTTAAATAGACACAATGCAAACACATTTAAGACATATCTTCACTGAGAGCCCCATGTTCAAGACAAGCCATTAAAAAGAAAGGGAAAAAAGCCATCTTCATATGTCATGACATAAAAATGGGAATATCAAATCTATATAGAGCTGAGATTTTGCCCCTTCTTACACTTTCTAATTAACTCTTTAGTCTCAGAATCAAACAGTGGTTATCAACAGCTTATCACGTCAGTCTGTATTAAGTTATCATAATTTTTGTTTTTGTTTTCTTTTCTGAAGCAGTTTTACTATGTAGACCAGGCTGGCCTCAAATTTTTATTCTTCTTGCCTCAGCCTGAGGAGTTCCAAGACCACAGGCATGCACCTGTGCCTGGCAGTAATATTCCTTTTTTTTTTTTACAGAGGAAAAAAACAACAAAATTTAAAAACATGATAGGAGGGTAACAATGGTTTAATACATTGTGTACAGCTATCTTTAGTTACCAGAGTACAAGAAATTGGCATTCAGTTGTCCACACAATATTAGCACAAAGACTTTCCTCCAATGAACCAAGAAAAATTAGTAATATAACTACCCCAGCTATCTTGTATACATATTTTCTTTTCTTCTCTTTGCTTTTCCCTTGTTTTCTCCATTCTCCCACCCCGGTTTTTTTTCCTTTTGACATTTCTTCCCATTTTACAATATGTATTGTACATTTTGGATCTTACTTATTCTTTCAGCTTGTTACACTAGGGAGATAATACAATGTTTACACCTGTGCATCTGGTTTATTTTATTTATGAGTGTGGTCTCAAGTTGCATCTATTTGCCTATAAAAGTAAAAGTAAAGTTTATCCTTCTTTATAGCTCCATTATATAAAAGACCATGTCTTTTTTGTGCATTCCTCAGTTGATGGGCATTTGGGTTGTTTCCAGAATCTATCTATAACAAATTGTGCTGCTATAAACATGGTTGCACATATATCACTATGGTATGATGCTTTTAATTCTTCTAGGAAGATACCCAGCTTGGTCAAGTGGGACCTGCAATCCTAGTTTTCTGAGGAATCTCAGTTACTGATTTCCACAGTGATTGCACGAGTCTACACTCTCACTAGCAGTACAAAAGGGTTCCTTTTTCCCCACATCCTGTCCAGCCTTTGTAATTGGTTGAGATCTTGATGATAGCTATTCTTTCTGGGGTGAGATGGTGGCTCAGTGTTGTTTTAATTTGCATCTTTTGAATAACCAGTTATGTTGAACATTTTTTCATATATTGCTGTTTCTATGTCTTTATCTGAGAAGTATGTATTCATCTCTGATGCCCATTTTTGGATTGGGTCTTTAAATTTGGGAGGTTTGATTTTTTTTAGTTCTTTGTACATTCTCAGTAGTAATTCTTTGAGGAAGAACTGGCAAACATTTTTTCCCACATTGTGGGTTGTCTCTTCACTCTGTTGATGGTTTCTCTTGCTGTGCAAAAGCTTTTTAATAAGATGAGATCCCAGTTGTTGATTCTTTGTGATAGTTCCTGTGCAATTGGGATTTTATTCATAAAATCTTTGCCTATGCCATTCTTGCCAGTTGACTTGCCAGTTGCCAGGTGTTGGGAAAATGACTCGTGTTATGAACTTCTGAATTAATCCACACATAAATTCTTTAGCTGAATGGGGCTATGAGAAGTAGGACCTGGTTGGAGAAAGTGGGTCATGGGGAACAAGATTTTAAAGTGTTTATCTTGTCCCCTGCTCATCTCTTCTAGGCTCTTGGTTCTGTCTGTTACCTAGTTGCTGTGACGTAAGCAGAGTTTTACTTCAAGAGTTTTACCTATTCTATCTTCCAGCAGATTTAATGTTTCTATTTTAATGGTTAGACCTTTGATCCATTTCTAATTTAGTGCATGGTAAAAAATATGGGTCCAATTTTAATCTTTGCCATGTATACAGCCACTTTTTCCAGCACCATATTAATAAGGTTATCTTTCTTGCAGTGAATGTATTTGGCACCTTTGTTAAACATAAGGTGGCTGAGTATGTCTGGAGTTTTATCTGCATCTTCTAGTCTGTTTCATTGATCTTCTGGTCTGTTCTTTTTGCCAGTACCACACTTTTTAAATTTTTAAAAAAATTTTATTTTAAAGAGAGTAGTAAATGAGAAATAAACAACAACAGCAAAAAGAACAATAGCAGCATACCAGCATCACAAACATAAACAAACCAAAGCAAGAACATTTAAAGTGACACAGGATTTCAATACTATTGCTATCCTCAACTATGTTGCTCAGATTACCAGATATAAGAATGGAAGATTGTTCAAACCATTGAAGAGAATAAGAAAATAATTATTAGATAAAACATTGGAGATAATACAGAGTTTCACTAGACAAGATGGTAGGAATTCACCATGGTAATTCCATTGCAGTGTTACCTTCAAATCGGTTGCTCAGATTACCAGATATAAGCATGCAAAATTGATCAGAACATAAAATTTTTTTGTTGTTGTTTTTTTTGTTTTTTAGGTACTGGGAATCAAACTCAGGACCTTATGCTTGCTGGGCAGGCACCTGTGCCCCTGAGCTATATTCCTGGCCCCAAAACATAAAAAATTTTAAGCATTAACTGTTCTTTTCAATATACCATCAAGTATCAGCAATATAGTTATCACAGCTATTCATATATACATTTATATCTTTCTTTTTCTTCTTTCCCTCATCCCAATTGTTCTTCCTTTGAGCAATTTCTTTCCCTTTCCTATCATCTATTGTATGTTTTGAGTTTTACTTATTCCTTCAGGTTTCTACACCAAGGAGACAATATGATGTTTACACATGTGGGTCGATTTGTTTCACTTATGAATGTGGTCTCTAGTTGCATCCATTTACCTACAAAAGCCTCAAGTTTACCTTTTTTATAGCTGAGTAATACTCCATTATATAAAAATACCACAGCTTTTTATCCATTCCTCAGTGGATGGGCATTTGGGTTATTTCCAAGATTTAGCTATAACATTGTACTGCTATAAACATGGGTACACATATATCACTGTGTATGATGTTTTTAATTCTTGTGGGAAAATACGCAGAAGGGGAATAGCTGCTCTTCTGTTTTCTTATCAGTGTCATCTTTGCATATGCTGAACACTTCTTTCATTATTATTGTCATTTCTTTTTTTTTAACCTGAGACATTATTTCTGATCTGATGTCTTCTCTGGCCTGATAGAATTGTTTCTTCACTTCAGTTGCTATCATTTCAGGAATTTCAGATGTATGACTTCCAGGCTCTTCTGTATTGATGTCTGCTGCACTTGTTTTGGGTGGTGTGGAGGTCTGAGATTGCATTTTGCTTCTTCGTTTTGTCATTTGTAAAGATCCAGAGGCTCCCTGGAGTGCAGCTCACTCTCATGATTGTGTGTGAGTGGTAGGGTGAGTGTCGGAAGATCCCCAGTGCAGCCCTTGTGCTGGTGAGTGGTGGCAAAATGGGGTCCCAGATGCTCCCAAACTTTCTTGCATTCAGTTGGCTCCCAGGTATGTGTGGGAAGGGTGGGGGAGGCTCACTGGAGTTTCTGAAGCTGTCTGGGGTTTGGCCCAGCTTCCACAATAGTAGGGGGGGATACAGGTCGTGGTTACGGAGGCTTCAGATATTGCCCAAGGCAGAGCCTGGCTTCCTACACTGGCAGGGGAGGGGTGAGGGTGGACTACCTGAGGCTGCTGACTATCCAGGTTTCATCTGGGCTCCTAGGGAGGTGTGAGTTGTTCTGGGAGTGAACACACTTTTTATCACAGTAGCTTTATAATTTCAAGTCAGGGATTGTGATGCCCTCTGCCTTACCTTTGTTGCCCAGAATTGCTTTTGCTAGTCTACATCTCTTCTGGTTCCAAATGAATTTTAGGATGGTTTTCTCTAATTCTGTGAGATATGCTATTGGAATTTTGATTGGAATTGCATTAAATCTGTATAAAAGTTTTGGAAGTATAGCCATTTTCACTATAGTGGTTCTTCCTACTCAAGAGCAAGAGTTATCTTTCTGTTTTCTGATACAAGCTTCAATCTCCTTTTTCAGAATACTGTAGTTTTCAATGTTTACATCTTTCATTATATTGATTCCTAGGTATTTCATTTTCGGGGATGCCATTGTGAAAGGTGTTGTTTCCCTAATTTCTCTGTGAATTTGTTATTGTTGTACAGGAAGGCTATTGATTTTTTGAGTGTCGACTTTGTGTCCAGCTATGCTACTGAATTTTTTTTTTATTGAATCTAGCGGTTTTTTAGTAGTTTTTTGGGGTCTTCTTTATAAAGTATCATGTCATCTGCACATAATGATATTTTAACTTCCTCCTTTCCTATCATTATTTCTTTTATTTCTCTCTTGTCTAATTGTTCTGGCTAAAGTTTCTAGGACTGTGTTGACAGTAGACATTCTTGTCTTGTTTTTGAGTTTTAGAGATAAAGCTTCAAGATTTTATCCATTTAGTATGTTGTTGGCTATTGCCTTATAGATGGCTTTTATCAGATTGAGATAAAGACCATCTATTTAAATTTTCTGTAGGTTTTGTTTTTTTCATGAATGGGTGCTGGACCTAATCAAAAGCTTCTGCATCCATTGAGGTGATCATATGATTTTTGTCCTTGGCTCTGTTAATATGGTATATTACATTTATCAATTTACGTATGTTAAACCATCCCTGCATCCCAGAGGTAAATCCCATTTGGTTATGGTGTATGATCTTCTTGATGACCTGCATTCTGCTTGTCATTACCTTATGGAGGATTTTTGCATCAATATTCATTAGGGTGATTAGCTTGTAATTCTCTTTCTTAGTTGGATCCTTTTCCAGTTTTGGTATTAGGATAATGCTTGCCTCCAGGAATGAATTTGGGAGTACTGCTTCCCGTTCAATTTCATTAAAGAGTTTGAGCAGTAGTGGTGGTAAGTCTCCTGTCAATTTCTTGTAAAATTCAGCAGTGACTCCATCAAGGCCTGGGCTTTTCTTTGTTGGTACGTTTTAAATTACATTTTTTATTGCATTGATTGATATTGGTTTATTTAGGGTTTTTATCTCTTCTTGATTCAGGTTTGGTAATTCCTAAGTATCTAGGAATCTGTCCATTTCTTCTGCATTTTCCATCTTACTAAAATACAGGTTTTCAAAGTAGGTATAGGTGGGGACTTCCGGGAAGA
>PVLD010026711.1:0-21808 GCA_004027595.1 Dinomys branickii | reverse complement strand
CATGCCACTGGCTCAGATTTTCTAACTTCCACCACTGACTTTTGGGCCTTCCCAAGTGCAGATCCATAAAACAGACTTGCATGAGACATTGTCCTGGGCTCCAGGCTTCCAGTTGGACTCTGATGGGAGTATTTTCATGGGCTGTAGTTCAGCTGGTCTCATGCAGGACATTGGTGTGGGATCCAGGCCCTCACCTGGATTCTTTGGGTCTCTAGTGTGTGAATAATCTCCTATACTCTTTTGTATTTGACTCTTTGTGTGACTGCTATAAAATAATCCTAGAAATTATGCATCCTGTATTAAATTATTTCCCTTACAAACCCTGACTAAAACAATACTTATTGGTGCAGTTTGATTATATTAATACAATGACTTGCACCAATGCAAATAAGAGCAATTTTCAAGAGATAAACTAAAATTTGTTTGGAGAACAAGTTGTATTAGATTATGTGTTATAAATAACGCAAAGCAGAATTTGTATAAACAGATATTTGATAAAGAACCACCTGTTCTCTGAGTCATTCTGAGAAAGAGGAAGTTTTAATCAGGCCCATCTTTCACTTAAGATTGAATTCACATTCATGATTTTTGCTCTGTCATGTAAATATAGGTGACTTCATACGTGCTTCACTATTTCCTAGTCTTTTCATTGCTAAGGATCAGTAACAACCCACTTTTTCTAAGGAACTGTAGTAGATGCTCTATGTAATATATCTTAAAAAGACACTTGATTTCTTTTAAATGAAAGTTTTTACCTTATAAAGTCTCCATTTATGGAAACATTATCCATGTCTTTGGCTTTTAGTAAGTTGACTTCACCACGTTTTTTCTCCATTTTTTACTTTGTGTTCATACATAAAACACTAAGCTATCAAATCTGTGATTGAATTAAATGAAACTGTATCAGACATGTCTTCAACATGTCTTGTACATGTACATACATGTCTTCAACATGTCTGAGGCTCTGAGTGTTCTAAAGCTTACTCTTCAAGTGTACTTCCTTCAGGATTGAACCAAATTGAAGTATAAATAACACTAGCAAAATGTTCTGAACTTTAACACATTCCACAAATATTTCTTCGATACCTAATGTACACAAGACACAATGCAAAGTGATACAGCAATTATTGTTTCTGTATGTGATGATGGAAATAGTTATTGGCTTTTCCATCTCTTTTTTATGTTTATTTGTTCATTTATTTTTATTTGTACATGTTTGCAGTGCATCATGGTTCATTCACTGTGAGGAGTTTGTACATGTACATACCACACCTTAATCCTTTTTTGTCTCACCCACCTTCCTCTCCCTACAACTCTTCCAGCCCTCCCCATTTGCAAAGGTTCCATTTCTATATTTTCTTTTCAACTCTTTTTAAAAAATCCTTTTTTTTTTCTCTTCTGCCTTCCTCCATCTTGGGTTCCCATTCCCATTTGAAAAATATCACCCTACTTACTAATATCTATCTTATATTGCCCCATATCTACACCTTAGGTCTCTCATACAAGATAAACAATGAGTCATTTAAAAGTGTGTGTGATTTATTTCACTTAACATCGTGGCCTCAGGGTGTATTCATTGACCAAAAAGTGCCTCAAATTTATCCTTCTTTATAGCAGAGAAGTACTCCATTGTGTATAAATACAACATTTTGTTTAACTGTTCATCTGTTGATGGACATAAAAGCTATTTAAGACTTACCTATTATGAATTGTGCTGCTATAAACATGGCTATGCATGTATTACTATTGTATAATGACGTCAGCTGGTGGGGCATGATACTTAGGAGGGGAATAGCTGAGTCAAATGGAATTTCTAGTTTTATATTTTTGAGGAGTCTCTATACTGATTTCCATTGTGATACTGTACCAGTTTACCCTTCAACAACAAAGAAGGGTTTCTTTTAAATGCAGCCTTGCCAGCAGTTTTTGTTGATTGATTTCATGATGATAGCCATTCTTTCATCTAAGATTTCATCATCTTTAGATTTCATTAAGGGAGTGAGATGGAATCTCAGTGTTGTTTTAATTTGCACTTCTTGAATGATCAGTGATGTTAAAAATTTTTTCATTTAATTATCGGCCATTTGTACCTCTACATCTGAGAAGTGTCTATTTCCAATGCCCATTTTGTATTGGTTCTTTAAATTGGGGAGTTCTTTATATATGGATATAGGTTCAATCTTCAGCATGCAAGTAGCTAGTTTTCCTAGCAGCACTTGTTAAAGAGGATATTTCTTCCAGAAAAATATTCGGAAATTTTGTCAAAGATTAGGTAGCTGAGTGTTCCTGAAGTTGTTTCTGAATCTTCTCTGCTGCTCCACCGATCCACAAGTCTGTTTTTATGCTGATACCATGGTGTCTTTATCATGAAGCTCTGTAGTATAACTTAAAGTCCAAGGTGGTGATACCTCTGCCTTGCTTGTCCTTTTTGCTCAGAATTGCTTTTACTATTCTAGCTCACTTCTGTCCCCATATTAATTTTAGGATTATTTTCTCTAGCTCTGTGAAAAACTGTACTGGAATTTTGATTGGGATTTTACATAAAACCTGTATAATAATTTTGGAAATATGTCCATTTCCACTATATTGATTCTACTTACCCAAGAACAAGGGATTTTTTTTTTCATTTTCAGAGATCCTCTTCAATCTCCTTTTCCTAAGTATTACAATTTTCCTTTAGAGGTCTTTCACTTCCTTGCTTAGGGTAATTTCTAAGTATTTCAGTTTTCTTGATGCAACCATGAATGTTACTGCAACCCTAATTACTCTCCTAGTGAGTAGGTTTTCAGTGTACAGTTAATTTTTAGTATACTCTTGATTTTGAGTATTAACTTTGTATCATGCTATACTACTGAATTTGGTTATTAATTCTAGAAGTGTTTTGGTGGAGTTATTGGGGTTACTATGTGAAGGATCATATCACGTGTACATTGATAATTTAACTTCTGTATTTCTTATCCATATCCCTTTTTTATTTCTCTTAATTACTTGCTCTGGTTAATGATTCAAGGAATATGTGGAACAGGATTTGTGGTGGCAGATATCCTTGTGTTGTTCAAAACTTCAGAGGGAAATCTTTTGGCTCCTTTCAGTATCATGTTGGGTGTTGGTTTGTCATAAATGGCTTTTATTAGCTTGAGATAAAGAATTTCTATTTATATTTTCTATGGGTTTTTATTTTAAAGATTGAAAAAAGAACAATAAAAATGATACAGAATTTGAAAACAAGATGATAGAAAATTAGAAATGGTTATTATATTGCATACTTTTATCTTCAATGTAGATTATCCGATATAGGCATGCAAAATTCAACAACGTAAGCACTAACTGTTCACTTCAAGCACTAAAATAAATTAATAGTATAATTATCTTAGCTATCATATATATATATAGTTTTTATTTAACCTTGTTTGTTTTCTCCTTTCCCGCATCCCAGTTGTTCCTTCCTATTGATCAATTTCTTTCCCTTTTACAATATCTATTGTAACTTTTGGATCTTATTTACTCTTTCAGTTTCTTATACTAGGGAGACAATACAATGTTTACACATGTGAGTCTGGTTTATTTGACTGATGGGTATGGCCCCTCTTTGCACCCATTATCTATAAAATCCTGGAGATTATCTATTTTGTAGCTGAGTAGTACTCTGTTGTATAAAAATACAACAGCTTTTTTATTCATTCCTCAGTTGATGGGTGTTTGGCTTTTTTCCAAGATTTAACTGTTACAAATTGTACTGATCTAAACATGGGTACACATGTGTCACTCTCACATGCTGTTTTCAATTCTTCTGGAAAAATATTGAGAAAGGGAATATCTGGGTCCAATGGGATCTCTAATGTCAGATTTGGAGGAATCTGCACATTGATTTCCACAGTCCTTGTACCTGTCTACACTCCAGCCATTGGTAAGTGTTCCTTCTTCCACACAGCCCCTCTAACATTTGTTATTTAGTTGACTTTTTGATGATAGCCATTCTTTCTGGGCTGAGATGGGATCGCAGTGTTGTTTTAATTTGCATTTCTCAAATGGCCAATGATGCTGAACATTTCTTCATATATTTATTTGCCATTTGTATTTCTGCATCTGAGAACTGCGTACTCATCTCAGATGCCAGTTTTCGGATGGAGTCTTTGAATTTTAGGGGCCTGAATGTTTAATTCTTTTTATGTTCTAGATAGAAGCCCTTTGTCTGAGGGACAGATGGCTAATATTTTTCCCAATTTGTGAGTTTTCTCTGCGCTCTATTGGTGAATTCTTTTGAAGTGCAAAAACTTTTTAAAAGATGAGATCACAGTTGTTGATACTTTGAAGTATTTCCTGTGGAGTTACTTTTGATTTATGAACTTTCTGCCTACCCTTACGTCTTCAAGATTTCTACCTACTTTCTTTTGCAGGACATTTAGTCTTTCTCTTTTAATATTTAGATCTTTAATGAATTTTTACTGTAGTGCATGGTCATAAACGTGGGTCTAGTTTTAGTCTTCACCATGTGGAAAGCCAGGTTTCACAGCACCATTTATAAAGGATTCCATTTTTCTTACAGCGAACATACTTAGCCCCTTTGTCAAAGATAAGGTGGTTGAGTGTGTTTGCGGTTGTGTCTGAATCTTCTAATCTGTTCCATTGATCCTCAAGTTTTTTTTTTCTTTGCAGTACCATGATGATTTCCTCACAGTAGCTTTGTAGTATAATTTCCAGTGATTGTAATGCCTGCTGCCTTGCCTTTTTTGCCCAGTATTGCCTTTTCTCTTCTAGGTCTCATCTGGTTCCAGATGAATTTTAGGAATGCTGTTTCTAGATCTATGAGGTATGCTTATGGTATTTGATCAGGATTACATTAAATCTGTACAACAGTTTTGGGACTTTGGCCATTTTCACAATGTTAGTTCTTCCTATCATGAGCAAGGAATTTTTTTCCATTTTCTGAAATCCTTTTTGATCATTTTTTAAAGGACTGTTATTTCTAATGTGTACATCTTTTACTTCCTTTGTTAGATTGATTCCTAAGTATTTTATATTTTTGCATACTATTGTGAAGTGTGTGTTTTACTAAATTCTTTCTCAGTGATTTTGTTGTTTGTATTCAGCTATGCTGCAGAATTTGGTTATTAAATCTAGAAGTCTTTTGTGGAGTTTTAGGGGTCTTCTATGTAGAGTATCATGTCATCTGTGAATAATGATAATTTAACTTCTTCCTTTCCTATCCTTATCCCTTTTATTTCTCTTTCCTGTCTAATAGCTCTTGCTAATATGTCCAGCAATATATTGAATAGGCCTGGTGATAGCAGACATCCTTGTCTTATTCCTGAATTTTGAATGAAAACTTTGAGTTTCTGTCCATATAGTATGATGTTTGATGTTGGATTGTCATAGATGGCTTTTATCACATTGAGGTAAACACCATATATTCCAATTTTCTGTAGGATTTTTATCATGAATGAGTGTTGGGCTTTGTCAAAGCCTTTTTCTGCATCTATTGATATGATCGTGTGATTTTTGTCTTTGGCTCTGTTGATGTGATTAATTTGCATGTTTATTAATTTGCATGTGTTGAACCATCCCTTCATTGCTTTATGTCTTCAATTTCATTAAATAATATTAAGTTGTTCAGAATTTTTATATCTTCTTGATTCTCTTCTGGTAATTTATATGTTTCTATGAATCTTTCCATTTCTTCTGTGTTTTCCACCCTATGAGAGTAAAGAATTTCACAGTTGGTATTGATGTTCTTCTGAAATTCCACAGAATGTGTAGTGCATTCATCCTTTTCATTCCTTTTTGCATGAATTTGAGTTTTTCTTTCCTTTTTTTGAGAACAATAGTTAGGAGTTTATCAAATGTATTACTCTTTCAAAGAACCAGCTCTTTGATTCATTAATTCTTCACACTATTTTCAATCTTAATTGCATTAATTTCTGCTTTGATCTGTATGTTTCTCAGTCCTTTGGGTTTTGGGCTTGACACTCTCCCTCTTTTTTTAGAAGCTTGTGGTGTAACATTAGATGTTTATTTGAGCTTGCACTGTTTTCCTGATTTGATAATTCACTGCGACAAATTTCCCTCTGAAGGCTGCTTTCAGAGCATCCCACAGGTTCTGGTAAGTTGTATTTGCAGTTCAGTTTTATTATAGATATTGTTTAATTTCTTCTTTAATTTCACCTGTGACCCATTGGTTCAGAACAGTGTTATTTAATTTCCATGTGTTTATGGAGTTTTTGCAGTTTCTTTTGTGATTAATTTTCAGTTTCATTGCACTATGGTCAGATAATATGCATGGGATAATTTAAATTCCTTTGCATTTATTTAAGTATATTCTATGGGCTAATATACAGTCTATTTTAGGAAACATCCCCTGTGCATCTGAGACAAATATGTATTCTGATGTTGTGGGGAGGAACATGCTGTAAAGGTCTACTAAGTCCATTTGTTCACAAGTTTGGTTCAGTTTTGTTATTTCTTGCTGACTTTTTTTTCTAGTGGATGTATCTCTTTGTGACAATGTTGTGTTAAGGTCTCCCATTATAATTATTTTATTGCTTATTTGAGTTTTCATGTCTATTAATATTTGTTTTATATAGTTAAGTGCTCCTGCATTTGTTGCATATATATTTATGATTGTTAATGCTTCCTGTTGAAGTTTTCCACTAATAAATACATAGTGACCTCCTTTATCGCTTTTGATCATTCTTGGTTTGAAGTTCAAATTGTCTGCAAACAGAATAGTTACCCTTCCATTTTTCTGGGTTCCTGTTGTATGGAGTAGTTTTTCTATCCTTTGACTTTCAGTCTGTAAATTTCCTTTGAGGTAAATGTGTTTCATACATACAGTACTGTCAGATTTTGTTTCTTGATCAACTCTGCCAATTTGTTTCTTTTGGTTGGTAAATTGAGATCATGTACATTGATGGTTATGACTGATACATATTGGCTTATCTTTGTCATGTTATTTTCCTGTTGTAGGTTCCCTACTTTTCCCCTCTGTTTAATTGCTTGTCCTATTTTGTGGTTTCTTTCTGTTACTGTTCTAGTAATTGTGATCATTTTATTTCCTTCTAGAATATGTTTAAGTACCCTTTGTAGGGTGGTTTTTGTAGTCATGAATTGCTTCAGTTGTTCTTTGTTGTGGAAGTATCTTATTTCTCCATTAATTTTGAAAGGTAGTTTTACAGGGTAAGTCAATTTCAATTGGAAGTTTTTTCTTTCAGTACTTGTAATACTTCAAGCCAAGCTCTTCTTGATTTGATTGTTGGTGTTCAGGTCTGCCATGATTCTACTGGACATACCTTTATAGGTGATCTGTTTCCTTTGTCTAACAGGTTTTAACATTCTGTTCTCATGGTGAATCTCTGGGAATTTGATTATCATATGTCCTGGTGTAGATTTATTATGGTTATGGCTAATTGGAGTTCTCTATGCCTCACTTATCTCTATGTCAGATTCTTTTCTTATACATGGACAATTTTCTGCTATTACTTCTGCAAATAATTTCTTTTATGTCATTTGTGTTGACTCCTGCTTTTTCTTTGACACATATCAGTCTTATAGTCTTTTCTTTGCATCATCTAGTAGCTGTTGAATTGTTATTTCCTGTTCCCTTAATATTTTTAAGAAGTCTTTTCTGTCCTGATCACTATCTACAACCCTGTCTTCAAGGTCTGAAAGTCTATCTTTGTTTCACTGAAGGGGTTTTGCTTGCTTTCAGTGGAAATTTTCATTTGCTTGATATCCCTTTGAATCTGTTTCATACATTCTAATTCTTTCCTGTATTGTTTATGGAAGTTTTCTATTTTTTATAGTGCCTCTATTTTTTTAATCTATATCTTCTGGAGATATGCTAAACAATTCTTCCATTATGGTTGCCTTTTCTGTTTTTTACCTGAGAGATTATTTCTGATGTTATTTGCTCTATAACTTCATGGAGTTATTTCTTTGTTCAGTTGCTATCATTTCAGTAATTTCAGGTATGCAAGTTACTGTTTCTTCTATGTCGATGTCTCCTGGACTTGTTCTGGGGAGGCTGGAGGTCTGAGATTGCATTTTGCTCCTTTTTCTTGCTATTTTCTATTTCAAATTTTTTTTATTTTTTTCTGTAATGATTCTTGTGAGTTTTGTTATTAGGTAGCTATATCACTAGTATCAAGGCCTCCCTTAGAAAAGTCTATTCTCTATTGTTATCTTCTCTGTGTTGGAGATTCTTGGTTTGTGTCTCTCCCGAGATGCTACTTTCCCAATTAATTCCGAGTGAGATGTTGGTTTCTGTGTGCCTCAGTCACTAGTCTTTTGTTGTAGGGCTGTCGTAAGGTTGTTACCCCAAAGCTTCCCAATATTGTTCCACAAGGGAGAGCAACTGATTACAACAGATGTGAAATCCTAGCTACAATAGTACAATTAACAATAATGATAGCCTCAAACACAATTTAAAAATTGACAAACTATGGTAACTATTGATTTTGTATTTCAGACCACAGGAGGAAAGTTAATAGTTATATAATAGAACAATTGTAATTTAGGAATTTGTGTGCAAATGTTTTCTTTTGTTAGAGTGAATTTACCCTGTGGCATGAAAATTTGGGAGGATGGTAAGATAAAGGTAACTGGAAATGAAGTAGAAGCAAGGCTAGAAGACAAAGGATGCTTATGTAAGGATTGGGTAACTACAAAGGGGTGTAGAAAAGAGAGAATAACGAAGTATTTGAAGGAGTATCTGAACTTGGTCTCTGGGTTTGGGGGATAGGACTAGAAAAAGAAAAAGAAAGAAGAAGGAAGAAACATGATAAAAAGGAAAAAATGAAAATAATGTAAGATCAAAACAAAGATAAAACAACATAAAATTACACTTTAATAAAGGGGGGTGATCCCACCCACCTGTTTCTATTTCATGTGTCTTTGTCCCTCAGCACAACACTGGTTCACCTAACATACCACCTGTTACCTTGCATTTCAGAGTTTTCTCTCCTGCTAGCCTTTCCTGTCCATTATGTGTATCTTAGTCCTGGTACTACTGTATGGCTATCACCCCCTGTTTGACTTTCCCTTGGTGTAGGTGGATGGTTCAGACACCTGGGCTCCTCCAGATGTACTGGTTGCAAGTTCTGGGCACTTTCCACTCTGGCTGCCCCTCCCACAGTGTAGGAGGATGTGCCAGGCATCTGGGTTCCTCTGATCCACCTGGATGCCCAGTCCCAGGTGCTTCCCATCAGTATTTTAAAAAATTTTTTACCACAAATGAATATTGGATTTTGTGAAATACTTCTCCATATATTGCGATGATCATGATGTTTTTTTGTCCTTACTTCTGTTTATGTGCAGTATTATATTCATTTGTTCCATGTGTTAAAACATTCCTGAACCCCTTAAATGACTTCTGCTTTGTCATGGTATATAATCTTTGTGATGATTTGCTAAATTTTATTTGCCTGTATTTTATTGAGGATTTATACTTCTGTGTTCATTAAAGAGATCGGCCATTAGATCTCTTTTTCAGTGAGGTCCTTTTCTAGTTTTGGAGTGAGAGTCATGGTGGTTTCCAGGAATGAATTGGGGAGTACTACTTCCCTTCAGATGTCATTAAAAATATGAAGAATGTCAGTGTTGTATTTTAACTAATGTTCTTGAAGAATTTGGTAGTGGATCCATTAAGATTTGGGTTTTTCTGGTAGTTTTTAAAATACTTTTTCAATTTCATTGACTTATTTGAATATCCAGTATTTTTATAGCTTTTGGTTCAGTTTTGGTAGTTCATTTGTGTATATGAATCTTTTGACTTTTGATTATTATATATTTAAGAGAATAGGTTCTTTGTTTAGTTACCATTTGCATTGGATTTCAGCAGCATACATGATTTTACCTTTTTTATTTCAGATTGCATTTATTTGTGCCTTTTCTTTCCTGGTAAGATTAGATTATGGTTTGTATATTTTGTTTAATCTTTGAGGGAGCCAATTGTTCAACTCACAGATTCTTTTTATTAATTTTTAGTCTCAATTTCATTAATATCTGCTCTGAACTTTATAATTTCTTTCCTTATACTAGCTTAGGGTTCAGATTTTTTGTTTGTTTTTCTAGAACCTTGAGGATATCATTAGGTTATTTAATTGAGCTCATTATGTTCCTGATGTGGCAATTCAGCCCTATAAACTTTTCTTTTAAGATTACTTTCCTTGTGTCATATAGTTTTCAGTACGTCATACTGGCTTTATTGTTTGTAGGTATTCTCTAATTTCTTCTTTAATTTTATCTATAGTGCACTGAATATTCAAGAGGATATTCTTTAATTCCTATGTGTTTGCATATTTTATGCATTTCTTTTGCCATTGAGTTTTAGTTTCATTCAATATTATATGATCATATGTAAGGGATAATTTTAATTCTTTTTCATTTACTTAAGCATTCTTTATTGGCTAGCATGATGTCTGTTTTGAAGAAAGCCCCATGTGCTGCTAAGAAGAATGTGTATTCTTTCATTTTTGAGTGAAACACTGTAGACATATATTAAATCCACTGTTTTCAAAGAGTTGATTCAACTAATATATTTCTTTGTTGATTTTTTATCTAGTTCATCTATTCATTTGCATTGAGGTCCCACATTACATTTGCATTGTGCTTATCTGTTTTATCATGTGCTTTAGTAGTGTGTGTGTGTGTGTGTGTGTGTTTGGGTGATCTGGTATTTGATGTGTATATGTCCATAATTGTTATCTGTACCTGTTGAATTGTAACCTTAACCAATATGTAGTGAACTTCATGTTTTTTTAATCAGTTTTGGCTTGAAATCAACTTTATCTGCAATTAGGAAAGCCACTCTTGCTTTTTTATTCTTGGTTCCTATTGCATGAAATACTAATTTGCAACCCTTGACTTAGTCTATGAATTAATTTTTGGGTTAAATATGTTTCTTATGTACAGTATATTGTTGTACCTTATTTCTTGATCCATTCTCCTAACCTCTGTAATTTTTAGTGACTTGAGGCCATTCACATTGATAGTTATAACTGACAGTTATTGATATATCCTTGTCAGTACATTATTTTGCTGCTTCTGACTCCCTTTATTTTCCCTTCCACAGAATTGCTTGCCTTGCCTGGTGGATTTATTCTATTTGACTTTTGACATTATTAATATTATTGTCTCTTTCTACAATATCCTTAGGGATGACTGTGCAGTGCTGGTTTGGGGCTAATGAATTTCTTTAGGTGATCTTTATCATGCAAATACCTTATTTCTCCATCAAATTTGAGAGATGATTTTGCAGAATATCTCAGTCTGTATTGGAAGTTGTTTTCTTATAGGGCTTGGAACACTTCAGTCTAACCTCTCCAAGACTTTTTGCTTTATGTTGAGAAGTCTCCTGTAATTCTGATTTTTCCCCTTATAAGTGATTTGTTTATTTCCTCTAAAAGATTTTAACATTCTCTTCTTGGGCTGAATTTCTGTGCTAAGGCTTGAAGACTGATTACATTGGCTAGCTACATTGCTGGTATTAAGACCTCTTTAGTTACTGTCCACTTTTAAAAGATGCCCTATAGGCCTTGCTAGCTATTGACCTTTGGCTTTGCTACAGGATAACAATTTATATTTATTTGGGAGAGGAGGTTGCAGCCTACTTGCCTGGTTCATAGTTCTTTGAAAATGGGCTGCAATACTTTTTTATGATCCAAAGGCAATCTACATTTTGACATACAGAGACAACCAATTGATAGCAACAACTATGTCACCTTGGCCAAAATAGTAAAATCAGAAATGACAGAAAAAAATTAAACCTGTTATTTAAAAACACCAAGAACTACTAATGTGCCTCCCTTATCCATAGAAACAAGAGCTATAGTTATGGTATATACTCTCAGATAAACCAGATATTGATATACTGTAATTATCTACTCAGTAAAGACATTTTGCCTCCATTAACATTAGAACATTTTTGACCATAGTAAAATGTACTTAACTGGGTTAATCATTCTAAAAAAATCCATGACAGCTAGTGGTTATACAGATAAGGATAGAGGCTGTGGGGAATGGAAACATGAAAAAGTATAATCGGAAAAATTGAGCAATGCAAGATGGAAGGATGACAATAAAATTAATATAAAGGACCCTACTAAGAGTAGGCAAAAATTAGTAGTATTCGATAGCAGTAACAAGACACCAACAAAAAGTGTAAATAATAAAAAAATAGAGATTATACTAGAAGAAAAAAGAAAAAAAGAAGGAGCCAAGTTGAAAGAGAGATAGAAAAGAGATGGAAAGGGGAAAAAAGTAGGATTTAACCTAACAAATGATGCAAGTAATAATGAAAAAGAGGGCCAGAGATATAGTTCCGTGCCTGTCTGGCAAGCATGAGGTTTTGAGTTCAATTACCGGTACCAAACTCCATCAAAATTAAACACACACACACACACACACACACACACACACACACACACACAATTCTCTGCTCCTCTTTATAGCCTGTGGGTTTGGGCAATGAGCTTTCTGTTCAAGGGGTCACCAGTTTATATACCTTGGCTCTTGGCAGCTGTCCAAGCTGGGACATGGGCCCAGGGATGGTGTGAGATCACTGAAACTTGGTGAAAACTCTAATGAATCCAAGGAACCTGATGCAGCCTCCAATGGGCTGGGGACTAGTACTGGGTGCAAGATGGAGATTTGATGGCTGAGGCATCAGCTTGAAACCACAACTGGAGGCTCATGTAGGCCTAGGACACCCACGGGTATGCCAGGGACTGATGCATGGAAACTCTGCTGGGCCCAGGGGGTCACCAGCCACTGGGTTGAAACTCATGTGGGCCCAGAGCACCAGGCAGGTAAGGTGGGTCTGGCACCAAAGCTGACTCTAAACAGACTCCAGCATGCATAGTACTGGCCTGATATGCCAGCTATGGATTCCAGCTGTTCTGGGATGCTAAACCGGGATCCACATGTGCCTGAGACTGATTCATGTTGCAAGAAAGAGGTTCTTCTGTGCCTAGGGAGGGAATAAGGTACCCAGAACTGAGCAGAAGCTCCAGCAAACCTGGAGATCCACGTG
Organism: Dinomys branickii; assembly: GCA_004027595.1. Lineage (NCBI taxonomy): Eukaryota > Metazoa > Chordata > Mammalia > Rodentia > Dinomyidae > Dinomys > Dinomys branickii. The sequence goes on along the minus strand of PVLD010026711.1, from coordinate 8,781 downwards.
GAGAATCATATGGGTTTTCAGCACCCAGGTGATACTCAGGCTGCCCAGGACTGGTGCTGCATTCCAGACATAGTCTCTGGTGGGTCCAGTGAAGGGGGGTAGCAGTGAGCAGTGGGTAGAGAATCATGGAATCTCTGGGTGCCAGGCATGGCCTCCAGGATTTCAAGTGTAAGTGCTGAGTATTATATGGTGGCCTGGCAAATGTGGGAGCAACTTGTGGCACCTGACTATGGCTCAGGTAGGCCTGGGGCACTAAGTGGGGACTTAGATGGGGCTCAGTATTCATGTGGGATGGCAGGGGGTGACTCAGACAAGCACAAGTGGCTGGGTGAACTCAGAAGTCATCACTCACTTGTTTATCCTCTCTGTGCCAGGAGTTGGGTGGGTGGGGAAAGAGCTTCTGCTGACACTAGTGCTGTTGATGATGCCACAGTATTTCAGCTTCCCGGGTGTTTTGAGAGGGGTCTATGGAATAATGGGGCCCATATACCCAAGTCTAAGCTGAGAGACTACTCTCTGCAGCTACTTGGTTTCCTCCAGTTATGTGGGAAATTCTTGAGATGGCTGCTCCCAAGATAAGCAAGGGTAGGGGCTGTGCAGACTGGCCCTGGTGGGGAGCAGTTCTCACGCTTTTAATTAGTGTCCAGATGTTTAGTTTGATCTACATTTATCTTTTTTCGAATTGATTTTCTGTATCAGGGTGTAAGTCCCTCTCCTGCTTCCATTTACCTGGACTTTTTGTTGATCTTCCCTGAGCATCTCTGAAATCATTCCTTCTCTCATCAGTCATGTTGGACTCCTCCTCCTGCTTTTTATTTTCTTCAAAATAGCACCAAAGAAGATTTTTCACTATTAACAATAAAAGAATGGATGGTGAGGTAGTTGCAAAACCTGTAGTTTGAGTACAGCTAACACAATTGGGGCTGGAAAACCATTTCCCCTCCACTCAATTAAATTTAGAGAGCACCAAATTCCACCTTTGCTCTAAGAAAAGCAGACATAAAAGGAATAAAGATCTTGGAAATCTCTATAGCTTCACTCCAGGGCATATGTGTGCTAGACCTAGTGGCCTGAGTTTCAGTAACTATTTCATGTATGTAATTTAATAGAATTCATTTCTGGGAGAGACGTGTACACTGGAAGACCCTGAAGATGACTCAACACACTGTCTGTCACTCGCTCTTGTCAATTTTATCCAGCAACTCAGAAGAGGTACCTGAGTTGGGATGCACTTATTTTAAAATGTGAAAGCCTTATTTACAGTTATGCTTTTAATTTCCCTGTCTTCTTGACATGACTTTTCTGTTTGTGCCACACTTTTTCTTTTCACAGACCTGCTCTGACCTCAACTTTTCGGTATCTTTAGTACATATAGCTGCTTTTTCTTTTATCACTGGATGTACACTTGAAATTCTTTACTCACCATACTCTAGAGCCTGGAGTCTATCCAATCCAACACAGGGCAACAGTTCCTGTTAAAAATGCAAGTGAGCCTATGTCCATTTACACTGTCTCATTGTATAGATAACATTCATTTTTAGAACACAGAGTCCCACATACCCATCCCTTAATTTTCTACTGTAATTTTTTACTTTAGTACAATAGGAGCCAGCTATGCATCTCAGTACCTTTCCCTGAAGGGTACGTGAAGTAATTTTTGCGCTTGCCAACTTAGTATGATGAAAGGCAAGGTGTGGGCCTGTGTGCAAAGTGTCAAAGCAAGATTCACACCCACATGATGCTCCCTGGAAGTTTCTGTGCATGTTTACCTGAATATCACAGAGGGTATAATACACCCACACCAGTCTAGGACTTATTTTTAAAAGTTTTCTTTTGATTTTCCTGGCAGAAGTAGCCCAATTCAGTACAATGGCACATGGAAAACCAGATTTGCAAGTTTTGGAGGAGGTTAAAAGTGAGTCATCACATTATTCATGTGTGGATGATGAAGATGGTCCATCCTGGAAAACTACTTTCTCAGAACAGAAGAGTGGTGCGGGTGGATGTTGATGATGATGATGAAGTTGGCTTTGAGTTGGACACGTGCGCCAACGTTCCTGTGACAGTGAAATGGAACAAGAATCAACTGATACAGACACAGAGAATGCAGACCTCCTTGATTTAGATAACAAAGAAAACAGCAATATGTATTTGACTAATTGAAATGTTACAAAGTGGTCACACGACCAAACGCAAGAATCCAGTGTTGGAACTGGTCCTGAAAACACAGTGACGGTCTTAGCAGATGTGAAACGTATTGGACGGAATGCCAGCACTGCCATTCAGTGTTGCAAATTGTAACAGAAAAAATGCTACAAGATATTGTGATATACACAAAGGTTGAGATATAAGTAAAATATTCTATAAGCACCAATAGCCATATTCAAAAGCGTATTTATTATGACACATCACTAGGTGAACTGAAAATATTTCTGTGTCTGCTGTACTTTGCCAAAATTTCTCATGGTAATCACAGGAATTACTTATGAAAGAGCAATGAGTCAAAATACAGCATAAAAATGTATGCCCTTAAAGAGGCAAAGTCACTATGCTTTTGATATAGAAATTTATCCTGGAACTTAGCCATCAGGTCCTTATTCATATAGTAATAAACCAAATGATGTGAACAGACATTTTGCTCCCATCTCCCAAACTACCAGGAATGTGATATTCTACAATAATTTTGCCAGTCTCCAATTGACGTTACATCTGCTAACAGAGCACAAGTTGACCAGCACAGAAACAGTGTGTAGGAACAAAAGAGAAATTCCAAGCAAAATATTCCATTTTCCAAACAGAATTGTATAATATGATCTTTGAATTGCAGAAAGATTTACACTGGCCTGATATATGGCAAAGAAAAACAAACTGGTTCTGCTGATGTCAACATTGCACCATGATGTAAATATTGATAGGGAAACTTCAACAAAACGGAACTCTGAGAAAGATGGAATCTTTGTACAACAAAACTAAAGGAACAGATGCCGAAGAGCTATGCAGCAACTATGACATCACTTGAAACACAAAGGATTGACCAATGGTTGTGTTTTACTTGATCTTAAACTTGGGTAGCATAGTTTGATAGGTTACCAAGAAAATAACAAAGGAAATTCCACAGATAATTTTTTTAGAGGATTGGAACTAGAACTCAGAAGAGATCACATTATACCAGAGGAAAAGCAAAATGTTTTTGCCCAGGGAAGTATTAAAAAAAAAAAAACTATGGAGCACACTGCTGAGTGATGAATTGGCAAGGGCAGCATTCCAAGGACCTACTATGACAACAGAAAAACAAAAAATACATCAGTTGTGCCCTACAAGAAAAGACAAGAAAACGAAACATAAGTGCTATCTTTGTAAGAGATACTTGTATACTGAACATGCAGTTTTCATGTGTGACAACTGCCTTGGGTGTGAAAATTAAAGCAATTATTATTTTTTCGTAGAGTTCTATTGGTATTTTCATTGTAATTCACACAGGTTTTTTTAATTTCTGATGTTATCACTTAGATTTTGTAAACAAGTGAACAGCTGATGTGAAAATGTTGATGTCTAATCTAAGCACTCTACACATTTGATATTTTATTGACATTTTATTTTCTTATTATTTAGGTTTAATAATTGAAAAAAGATTTTTGCAGTTTCACTAGTATTTTCATTGTAGTTTATATGGAAATTTATTTCTGACATTGTATTTTAGATTTTGTAAGAAAGTGCACAACTGATCTGAAGATGTTAATGTTTATTCTATTTTTTTATTGGTACCAAGAATTCAACTTAGGACCTTGCACTTGCCAGGCAGGTGCTTGTTTATGTTTATTCTAAATGCATATATATATGCAGAATTTCATACTTTATTTTATTGATATTTTATGTTCCTGTTAACTACACATTGAATAATATATTAAGAAACTCCTGACAAAAAAAACACACCAGTCACATGTCAAATATGTCCCAGAAAAAAATCTAGAAAAGCAAAATACATGTGCTGTCTGTGTAGGGCATACATGTGTATTGAGCATGTTGTTGTCACGTGTGAAGACTTCCTTAGGTGTGATAATTGAAGTAAAGATTCCTTTTGTAAAGTGCTATTTGTATTTTCTTTGTAGTTAATATAGGAATTAATTTCTATTTTTCTTTTTTAAACTTTGTACACCAAAAACCAGTCAGTGTTGAAAATTTTGAAGCTTTTTTATAAACATTCAATACATATTAAAAATGCAATACTTTGTTTTTGTAATTTTTTCCTGTTAAATACTCATTGTTTAATACGACTCACAATTAAAATTAATAATGAAGAGCAATATTCTAAAGGATAAACATGAGTGTGACACACCCATGCTTATGCCACTTTATGATAAACAAATGTGTTATGCTTTGAGCAGTTGTTCATTATCCTCTCTTATTTTTTTGTCTGAACTCCACACCGTGAAGGAAACATCAGAATTAAGAAATAATAGACTCTGCTGGTAATGTGATATGGTAAAGTGAAATAAGGATTTTATGCTTCTGTTAGTCAAAATGGATTTTGGAATCAGAGTAAAGTAATCTGGGCATGATGCCCTTCATTAATAAGTAATTCAGAAATGTTATAACTCAGGCAGAGGAAGGGGAAGAAATCTCTTAGGGCTGGGGGTATAGCTCAGTGGAATAAGCGCTTGCCTAACAAGCGCAGGGTCCTGAGTTCGATCCCCAGTACCGCAAAAAAAAAAAAAAAAGAAATCTCTTAATGTAAGTCAAGATACCATTTAGTGAGAAATAAGGTCAACATGAAAGTAGATAATAGGATCTAAAGGGGAGCTAGTTAGGAATGTCTGAAAGAAAAATTATCTTTTAAAATATGAGATATGAATAAATGCAGACATATTGCAGATGAAAAAAGAAACAGGCCAGAAGTTTTTCACTATCCCAAACTACTCATGACTGGTCTTCTGGAGAGAAGAATCAAAGACTGCGCAAATCAGAATGCATTTACATTCCTTGTAACCAAATTGCCACATTTGCAAGATAATGAGTCAAATGATAACTACAGACAGGGTAATGACCTGAGGCACTGAGACAGGGGAAAGCACATAAAGTCCCATGCTGAATGAGAGAAGACTAGGAGAAGCAAATTAGAAGCACTTAAAAGATAATGTATATGCTCACCTTGACAGGTGAGATGTGTGGAATATATCTGGAGGTTCCTGTTCCACCACTCTCATCCTTCACCACACTCACAATGACTCAAGCAGTACAAGGAATGTTGTTAAACCTGGATCATTACAGTGATACCTTGGTTGTTGAACTCAATTTGTTCCAAAGTTATGTTTAAACACCAAAAAAGTTTGAGAACTGAATATATTTTCCCGTAAGAAATAATAGAAAAACAACTGGTTCTAGAGCCCCAAACTTACGCAAGCCCTGTACATTGTCTGGCAAGAGCATCACTTATAGTGAAGTATCACCCCTTTGTGTCTGCAGTGAGAGTCAGTCACTGCTGGCCTATACAAGTTTTTTCAAGCTGTATTTTCAATTCCACTATCAAAGTTCTGAACAAAGTTATGAACACTCAACAGATTTTTTGAACTTTGCTATTTGAGTAGTGAAAAGTTCAAGCTTGAAGACATTCAACAACCAGTGACATTGTACTTGTGCTGTCCCCATCTATTTGGTATTAGAACCATCATCTGATTAAATAGCAGTTTTCTTATGGATTCGTTTAGGTCAGCATATTTTTCAATTCTAGAAAGAAGACCAGAACTTACTGGAAATAAAGCATTTCGTTTTACCTCTCTAGGCCACGTTCCTCACCACAGCCTGCTGAGCGCACAGAAAATGAATTCTAGGAAGTAAACTGCCTGAAACCGAGACACTTGTGCTACACCAAACCACTTATTTTAAATAATGAACCTACTCATAGTTCAAATTGACTATCAATTTGATTTTATATCAAAATATATTTTAAAAAGATGATCATCTATTGTGAATATTTTCTGAAAATTTGTTTTCCACAAAAAATATCAGCAAGTATTAAAAATAGCAAAATATTCTAAGTGGTAGGCTCCTTCTGAAATCATGGCAATGCCTCTTCCACTATACACACAAGCACACACACACACACACACACACACACACACACACACCACAGTACTAGAAACTGGGCAAGAATATAATGCACATAAATATGAGTGTGAAAAAACAGTTTAAAATCACAGTGTTAATGTCATAGGGCACATTAGAATCAGAATCCTTGAGGATTGAGTCCAAACAGACACAGATTTATGGACTCCTTAGGTGGTATTAAAGTGCAGACAACTTTGGTAATCATTACTTTACACAAGCATTTGCAACTTGGAAGATGTGCAGCATTGTACTTTCACTAAACTTTTGGTGCAGTAGTTTATGCTCCTGTAAGATAGTAGGCATAGGTCTGATATCATGCAGAACCTTCAAAAATGCAAATTTAATAAGATAGAAATCTGTGGTGGGAGCAATACTTTCCTAAAGCAGATGTTTGAATGTGGGCTGTGGTTGTAAAAGCATATGTTCTTTACCCACAAACTATTCTCATGGGACTAGGGTCTCTGATTTGGTGCATGAGACACATGAGCATATATAGTTGAAGTCCACAGAGGCATATTTTATTAGCAAGATACCAATGGAGTGAGGAAAATCAATGCAGCATTGGGAAGCTTATTGCTAGCATTAGGAAGCACTTGATATTTAATATTCACTAGAGGCCAATGCTGAAATGCCATTTCCTATTGATTTGCATTCTTTGGGAGGTGGTAGGGAGGCACAGCTGTCCTTTAAGAGCTCTCACAAATGCATCAATGTGTTTTTCATGCTCTTGTGGTATTTAGTTTTGTAACTGATCTTAGTCATTTTATATTACCAAATCTGATGGTGAGACATTTGCCATTTATTCTTACAATAAAAACCAGTTTCTTTCTACTTTTCATGAATCTCTATACTCCTATAAAATCTGTATTTATAAAATCCATGTGTGTATGAAACGTTCATGACATTGAAGAAGGCATTGAATTATCCAAGATGCTCACCTTTCTAGGGCAAAATATCACCACACTTTGTTCTTTTTCTACTTTTTTTCATCTTTTATTTATTTTGTCTTTCAGTTAGTGTTAGAAAGTATAAAATAGAAGAGGGAGGAAGGTATACTATGACTTTTATTGCTATGTCTCTTGAAGAGACACTACGTAGAGCCTGGCTTAGTGTATTAAATGATAAAATATCATTTAATCAGTAGCTCAAATCTCTAAGCTTTACTTTAAAATTTCTTAAATTGCTTACTTTTAAGGCATACAGGTTTTGTTATAGTCCTACTTTTACAGAATGGCTCTGAGTCTTAATAGATTACATCAATTTAACACAAGGAACAATATATACAACTGAGTCTATTCTCAAAGATAAAAAAATTATAAGTTATGTTTATGGAAACTTTCAGTCTTAAAGCGCTAAGCAAATTAAAGTTATCATTAGAACTTTGAAGTATAAATAGTCTCAATCCGCTTCAAGAGAAATTAAGGTAAAAACGCATAAGGTACTTCCTAATTACATGTTTCCTAAGCCCGTGAAATAACTTCTTGGATGCTATACAAGGTGGATTAATCCATTTATTTATTCAGAATTATTCACTGAATGTACTTCTCGAAACTAACCTGGGGCTGAGGATATAGCTCAGTGGCATAAGCAGTTGCCTGGCAAGCACAAGGTCCTGCGTTCAATCCCCAGTAGCACAAAAGCCAAAAACAAAAACAAACAGTAACAACAACAAAAAACTAACCTGGGTGTGAGAATGCAATTTGTACTCTCAGGACATTTCCAATAAAGACAGGGAAAGAAACATGCAGACCAACGCATTTGCACTGGCACTGCATTGCTTATGTGGATGTGATGGAACCGCATTCTAGCGCTCAGTAACATCTTCATTGTAAACATTTTGAGCTGATTTTGAAAATGTGATGGAGCAGGAAAGACATAGATAACAGGAATTCCCGGTATACAATAAAGATGTGAAAGTACATACTGCACAGACAGCTTGACAGGGGCTTGACCTTCACAGCGAGTGTTGGAAAGTTTCAATTAATGAGACCCAAGGGATATCCAGAGCCTCGGCATTTGGGCTTCGAAAGTTTGGAAAGATCACTGTAAGTTAAATAACGATCAGTCTTCTCACCTTGAACACTAAATGTGACATCGGAGGAGATTTAGAGGTAGAGTGGGGATGGTTTAGGAGGTCACAGCAACAGTGCTAGTGAGGGTAGGGGTACTGTATTGGCATCAGTGTAGTGGGAATGTGACTGACGTAAACTGAAGACAACAGGCATCAGTCGGAGCTAATATGCTGGAGCTAATTTGATTCTGACTTTTCTACTAGCTGACCAGTCTTGAGTAAGAAGCTCTCCCACTAACATGGTTCTACTATTGTATTATATCACTTAATGCTAAGGAATAATCGATGACGGGTTATTTGATCAATCTTGTATGTCTGTATGTGTTATACTGAACACACACTTCGAAGATATCAATATGCAAAGCAGCAACTATTGGTGGGTTTTTGTTGTTGTTGTTGTTACTGTTGTTGTTTGCCTGTTTTGTTTTTTGTCTTTGGATTTTTGGTATTTGTGTTTTTTCTGTTGTTGAGAGGATTGTCTGACTTATTTTGCATGTCTGTATATGGGTTCATATATTTACACTTCAAAGATATCAATGGATAAAGAAATAACCACTGTTGAGACCATGTCACCTTGTCTATAGATTAGTTGTGATTGTACTATT
>PVLD010026710.1:0-21810 GCA_004027595.1 Dinomys branickii | reverse complement strand
CACACACAAATATATTGAAAGAGAGAGACAGAGACAGAGACAGACAGAGAACTTATGAGGGAGACCTAGAAGAAGAAGGGAATACGTGGGAGGTTGAGGGAGGGAAAGGTGGATAATGATCAAATTAGCTTATACGCATGCTATTCTGTATAAGTAATATACATTAAAAAAAGAAAAGCTACCTGTGGTATGATTCTTCACTTATGAAGTCAAAGTCAAACAGAACTAATATTTGATGATAGAAATAGGGAGAATGGTTTCCTCTGGTGCATGAAGAGTGATGGAGGAGGTCAATGAAAACTTGGAGGGAGGAACATAAATGCTTTTTATCCAGATTGAATTTTGAGTCACATGAGTACATTAAGTTACCAAAACTCCTTGACTCTACACTTACAACTTTACACTATTTAAAACAAGAAAGGCTGCCATCTGATGGTAGAGTGATGAACAACAGCAAATCAGCCTCTGCATGACTGTATCCAGACAACAGAAAAATAACAACTTGGAGAAAGAAAGGAGGGAGGTGGATCTCTGGGATCCAAGAAAGACCTGACTGAGAGCAAATTTGGAGCCTACAGAGAAAGTGAAGAGGCAGAACATAATGCATGTAAAAGGAAGGAGCAGTCTGAACTTTCCCCTCAGCTCCTGGCTTGTGGCTCACAAGAAAGTAAGACCAAAACTCTACAGAAAAAATGAAAGCCAGGGACTCTAGAGGCTTTCAGGAAGAAATACAGCAGTGCAACAGACCAGCAGATGCTGTCTGCTGCTAGAGCTAGTGAATGACAGCAGTCCAATTATCTGTAATAGCCCCTGGAGAGAGTAATTAGACACCATTCCAGGGAGGGGTCAATTGAACCCAGGAAGCAGAGGAGCTGTGGGTTGGCTTCATTTCAGGGATGCAGTATTATGCTCCCACAGTGACTGGGTAAGGACAGATGTTGGATATAGCCATGGTCAGAGTGCCATGGTCAGTCCAACAGTGGAACACTAGGGGTTAAAGCTAAAGAATTCAGGCCCATCCCTTTGTCCAGAGGTCAGGCTCAGCCTAAATCTGGATACTAAACACACAGCATTGGCACCTTCACCTTAATCCTATTTCCTGCTGGTAACTGCGTCCATCCCGGAGCTGGGTTCTGACTGCCTTCTTTATCTACCAGCATGAACAGGGATGCATTTTGATTGAACACTGCTCAGAGCTATAGTTACAGGGCCCAACCCAAACTGGAACCCGGTCACTCAGTAAATTCCTGGCACCAGCATACACAATGAACAGGTGGGACCAGTGGTGTGGAAGAGTCTGTAGCCTTAGTGAGAGTATGAGTCAGCAGTAAGTAAGTTAGATGAACCAGTGCTGTTCTTCAGCACACAGATATGTACAGTAGAAGTGTGCAGGGGGGTCACAGATGTTTTTGAAGAAAGTTTTGGGAGAACTCCATGAACTTAAAACTAGTCCTATTCCCCACATCCAGAGGCCAAGATCAGTGGCACATCCACTGATGATAACTGATGACCACTGCAAACTTGGCTGGAGTGTGGAACACATTTCTGGGATCCAACTTGGATTAATCTCAGAATTATAGACACCGAAGAAATTTTAGTTCTTTTAATTTTCCTGTTTGTATGATAGGTTTTCCTTTTTCTGTCTAATTGGGGTTTTTTGTTTTGTTTTGTTTTTATTCTTTTCTCATTTCACAACTGATATTTCTTAGATTTTCTTTTGTTTTTCTCTCCTCATCCTCTTTCTTTATTTCATCAACTATATTGCTTGATTTTATAACACTTATTTGTGAGCAAACATTGTCTTTCTGGTTCACTTCAGTGCTCCTTGGCTTTCTAGTCCACTCTTTCCCTCTTGAGTTCTACAGTTTCTCAAAACTTGAGTGATCATCCTTGGCCCTCTAGCCTCTATTCTATTTGACCCCATTCATCTCTCTATCTTGCCACCCCATCCATGTTAATGCCCCCCAACAAGATAAAATCACTCCAGACAAATAGGTAGCAACTTCTCATCCTTAATACATTGGGAGGATAGGATCTTAGGATAGACACAAAGACCAAGAAATACCTACATCTGGAAGAAATTCCTGAAGACTGGACATTTCCTACAGAAGCCTTGATACTAGGTACAAAGCTGTATAACATAAAAAAATCTAAAAACATCAACACAGAAAGCAAAATAAAATTAAGAGTATAACACATAAAATGACAAGATGAAGACCAAAATGCAACCCAGACCTCCAGTCCATCCCGAACAATTTGAGAACAAAATGAGATAGAGAAAATTGGATGCCAACCAGCAGACCTTTCCGAAATGGTAGCAACAGAAGTGAAAAAACAAATGGAAGAGGCCACAGAAAAAATAATCTCTAAGTTTCAAAATGAAATAATGATCAAAATGAAAGACAATATAGAAAACATAGATTAAAAAAATAGAGTAGTCCAGGAAAACAATGGAAACCTTAAATGCCCAACATAGGAAAGAAATGGAATCCATGAAACAGAGCCAAACAGAAATCCAGGAGATTAAAAACTATGTAGAAAGTGTAGGCAGCAGATTGAATAAAGGCAAGAATAGAATATCAGATCTAGAAGACAGGATTTCAGCTATTACCCATTAAAAAAAGAATATCTTAAAAACATCAAGAGTCCACGAAAACCATTGCAACAGTTACAAATGAAGAAGGAAGCACAAGATTGATTGGAGTCAGTGAGAAAACTGGAGACAGCACACAAGGCATAAAAATATTCTTCACACAAATAATGGGATAAAACTTCTGAAACATGATAAAGAATTTGACATGCAAATGAATGAAGCCTATAGAACTCCAAATAGCCACAACCAAGATAGATCTAAGCCAAAGCAAATAGTAATCAAGATTCCAGAAATTCAGCACAAGAAGAGAATATTGCAAGTAGGTAAAAAAGGAAAAATCAAGTATAAAGAAAAGCCCATCAGAAACACAACAAAGTTCTCAACACATAGCCTCAAATCAAAGAGAGTTAGGAGTGACATATTTCAAACCCTAAAAGAAAACAATCTTCAACACAGATTGATGTACTGATTGAGATCACTATGAAGCAGTTCTGGGCAGGACTTAAATTAACCAAGTGGCTTTCCATGTTTACTTGTGAGTCCATCCTAGGTCTAGGCCCCTTGTCTGGAGATGGGCAGTGGGCTCATAGTAAATGAACCTCTGTGAGTCACTGGTACCTACTGAGGCCTGTCCTGGCAGGTGAAGCTGTGAAACCTCAAAGAATAAGATAAGGTCACAGCTAAGGACACCTGGCTCCAACCCCAACTAAATAAAGATGGTAGCCACAGGCATCACACTTCTGGGTGGACACCTTCCTGGAGTTAACATAGCCTTCCTAAATTAACATAATAACCTTACATGGAGAAGTCTTTGAGTGGTTCCCACCCTTCCTGAGTATTCCCTTCCCATCTTCTGATAACTAAATAAATACAGGCAGTTCAGATAATATCTTAGTCTTAGCCCCAAAAGAATCTTGAATTCTGTGAGAGGATTTTGATCCTCCTAGAGCCCTGAAATAATTCCATTTGTCTCTTTTATTTAGCCTTCACAGTGCACTCATTTGTGAAATTGCAGACCTGATCAGTCTGCAGTAACTAAGGGACAATATTAACCTAATAATGTACCCCACAGAACTTTCTTTTAAAATCAATGGAGAGATAAGATACTTCCACAACAAAGAAAAACAGAAGAGATTCATGACCACAAACCAGTTCTTCAGAGTGCTCTGAAAGGTATATTGGAAAGAGAAAACAAAGACCACAAACACCGGAACACCAATAGAAAGAAGCTGCCAGGAAGGGCAAGTAAGTAAACAGGGGAAAGACAGAGATCTAAAAGCAGAAAACTAACATGAAAAAGATAAGACAATACATATCTGTTATAAACTGTCAATATAAATGGTCTCAATCTACAAATCGAAAGAAATGGAGTGGCATAATGGATCAAGAAGCAGTGAAGAAGCAAATTTAACTCAAAAAGAAATTCATAGACTGAAAGTCAAAGGATGGAAGGCAGTACCCCATGCCACAGTAAAATAGAAAAAAGCAGAGGTAGCTATTTTATTTGCAGAGAGTGTCAACTTTAAGCCAAAATTGATCAAAAGAGACAAAGAAGGTCATTACGTATTTGTTAAGTGAAAACTCCAAGAAGAGATAACAGTCATAAACATATATGCACCAAATACCATTGTACCCAAAATACATAAAACAAGTATTGACAGACACAAAAGATCAATTAAGTACTAACACAATTATAATCAGGGACCTTAATACCCTACTCTTACAAGTGGATAGATCAACTGGACAAAAAAGTTTGCAAAGAAATATAAGAATTAATACAAACCTGGGAACAACTGTACTTGGTAGATGTCCATAGAGTGTTCTACCTCACAACATCAGAATACATATTCTTTTTAGCTGCACCTGAAACATTCTCCAAAACAGATCACATATTAGCCCAGCATCATGCTTAAGTGAATGCAGAGGGAGTGAAATAATCTCATGCATATTATCTCTCTGTTATTGCACTGAAATTGGAAATTAATAGCAATTGAAACTACAGAAACTACGCAAACACATGGGAATGGAACAACACCCTTCTGTACAACCAATGGGTCAAAGAAGAAATTAAACAATATCTCCAATTAAAGAATAATGCCAGTGGAACATACTTGAACCTATGGGGCACAATGAAAGCAGTACTAAGAGGGAAATTTACAGGTCTGAATTTTAACATCAGGAAAAATGAACAAGCTCAAATACACAACCTATTGTTGAACCTCAAACTTCTAGAAAAAGAACAAATCAAACCCAAAGGTCATATGAGGGAGGAAATTATTAAAACAAGAGCAAAAATTAGTACAACTCACACTAAGAATACAGTACAAAGAACCAACGAATTGAACAGTTGGTTCCTTGAAAGTTTAAATAAAATTTTTGAAACCTTACCCAACTTCATCGAAAAGAGGAAAGAAAAGACTCAGATCCAAGCAGTTAGGAATTAAAAAGGGGAAAACTACAACTGATCTCACAGAAATCCAAAAGATCATCAATGTCTACTTCAAGAAACTGTACACTAATAAAATGGAAAACACAGAAGAAATGGACTGATTCCTAGACACATGAATTGCCAAAACTGAATCAAGAAGATATAAAAATTCTAAATAATATGATATCAGTCAATGAAAGTGCAAACGTAATTTAAAACTTAACAACAAAGAAAAGCCTGATGGGTTCGTTGTTGAAAGTTTTTTGAGTAAGAAGAATTTATTGAGAGAAAATAGCTTCTTACTAAAATGGAAGGTGGCCTGGAAAGTGGGTTGCCCACCAATCCCGCTTCTAAAGTTTGTTTTATTAAGCAAAGCCATGAGGTGAGGCAGGTTCAAGGTGTGATAATACTATAGTTAATTTATAAGATTACAAGAATAGTCCCTTAGGTAATATTGATCCAATGAGAAATCACACTGGGTATCAGGTGGGACCAAACTCTGGTGAACAAATAAGATTACAACAAGTATAGTTATTTGGGTAATATTGATTAAATGGAGATCAAATGGGAAAGCAAGCCAAGCAGCAATGGGACAGACAAGGAGGTTCCTGGAAGGAGTGTGTTAAGGAGGTTTTGGTCCCCCTCTCTTAGGGAAGTGTATGGGTGAATAGTTCCTCTTTTTCTTGAAGTCTGGCCTTCAGTGAATATTCCTGCACCACAGTTGTCTGCTGCATTGACCTCTCAAGACCTAGCCCTGTCTGACTGCCATATTTCTACCTAACTTGGCTATCTATAATATTCCACCCACTGAAGAAGTACCCCTAATTGCCCTGAAGGTCTAAGGGGTGAAGACTGGTCTGGCTACTTCCAACTGAAGATGGTTGTTGTGACTGGCAGCTAGAGATACTCCAGAAAGGGTCTCTGTAAAGGCCCTTGATAGGTGCCAGACATTCTTGTCTTGGGTATATGTACAACTTTAAGTCTATAAGAGACAAGGTCAAAGAAATAATTAAGTATTCACAGACCAAATAATAAGATCAATAGGATAATTTGAATATAGTCAACAAAGGTTTCCACCAGAAGGAGCCATTAATAGCATTCCATAAAGAGGATAAGGAAAAGGTCCAGGGCATTTCAGAATCTAGCATGTCATTAATCTGTCATCTAATATCTTGAGCAGCTATTGAGATATTAGCAGAAGAGTCAGGAAGGTACACACAGCACTCAGCTTTTATAATGGCACAAGTACTCCCTTGTGCTTCTATTAGAATGTCTAATGCAACTGATTTTGGAGGATAGCTTGTATAATTGATTTTACTTTTTCGTTCAGGGGAGAGAGATCAACAGCAAGATTGCTCTGGTGGATCCCAGTTAAAGAAGACTAGCATAATTGTGATTGGTTTTATCTGTATGATCACTTGGGGTTTGGCAGCCTCTAGCAAAGAATACACAATTTTAAGAGCATGTATAATCAAAGCATGAGCACTAGACCTGAAAGGTAAGGTCTAGAATCTGTTTTTAAGAGACTAGAATAGCAATTGTAAACCATTAGCTCTTAGACCCCTCTACTGATAGAGTCTGATATTTTGTCTTAAATCCCTCCAGTTTTAACTGTAATTACCTCCAAAATTTTGGTGACTTGATAACCAAATTATAAAAATTAACACATTGTTTTTGACCAAAATAAAAATCTCAAGTTATTGTATAGAGACAGCAATATGTATTGTATTTGTAAAATCAGTCTAAGCATCATTTTGTTTAGCTGGCAACCAGTGTATATATATTATAGTATTTGGAAGAATAAAATATCTCTCCCTAGGATGGAAGCTTGGCTTTTAGGCATAACTAAAAGGAATGGGTGAGGAGAAAGTCATCCCAGATATAGCTAAATGAGTTTTTTGTGACTCTTTTCATTGAGGTATGGTAGCAAAAAAAGGCCAGAGTTGAAGAGAAGGACAAAAAGACATATGCCAATGTCCATCAATTGGCTGTTTTTTTTTTTTTTTTTTTTTTGGTGGTGGTACTGGGGATCGAACTCAGGACTCTGCGCTTGCTAGGCAGGCGCTTATTCCACTGAGCTATATCCCCAGCCAATTGGCTGTTTTCCTTTCCTCCACAGTCGTGATTACTCAGGGCTCCATCATGAAGATGATAGGTAGAGATTACAGTCCCGCAAGAGAGAGACGGTGAAGTGTCTCAGGGCCCTTTAGTCTTGTTAGACCAGCTTGGTGTATGACTCTGAGCTCTGTTGCCTCTGCCTCAGAGTTTAGTCTCTTCCAGTGGCCACCTCTGCAGTCAGAGTATAGTGTAGGGAGCATTTTAAGGCAGTTTCTTTTGAGGTAGCCTGGATTTTGGCACAGTAGCAGGTGAGGTTGGGAGTCATCAAACTCCTATGGGAACTCTGAGAATCAGACTTAGGGTCAATTCCTTTTAAGGCCTCCACAAAGGCTGATGCTTTCTCTTGGTCTCTTTGCATTCTCCCTTTGGCTTCCTTCTCACTCTTCTTATAAAATATGGAGGAGGTGATTTTTATGAAAGCATCAAGTGAACTATTTGGAGTGAAAGTCACATTCTGTAGCTTTTTCCTAATATCTGAGGCTGACTGGGCAATAAACTTGTCCTTAATAGTAATCTGTCTTTCTATCAAATTAGGAGCTAAGGGTGTATGTTTTAAAAATTCCTCTTGTGAACAATTTAGAAAACAGAGGTTTTCACATTTTTCTTTTGCTGAATAGCTGACAATTTAAAATAATTGAAGAGCTTAGTTCTTCTCCTTCTTAGACCTTCAAGAACATGTGTCCAGAAATGCTGCCTATTTCAGTTTCCAGTCTTGTTGTTAGGCCTTTAGGGGTCTTGGCTAGGGACTACTTGGGCTCCAGTGGGAACTGGTTGTTCTCCTGGCTGTGCATCTTCTGGTGTTCTAAAATTTACAACATGATATTCACCCCCAAATGCAGTCACAGCTTGGAATGCTGCTTGTTTCTCATTAGTCAATTTTTGATTTAACAGTAACATTACATCTTTCCAGTCTAGCTCATAGGTTTGAGCAAGTCCTCTAAAGACCTCCATGCTCTTATCAGGGCCATCTGAAATCTCTTCTAGATTTAGTTTGGTCTGATGTAGATTGCTGAGAGAAAAGGATATATGAACTCAGTAGTTCCAAAGTCCTTACCTACTTCTTGTATAGGATATTGTCCTTGAGGAGCTTGAACAAAATGAGCTAAGGATGGACACAAGCCCAAAGAGGCTTGGATAAAGATTCGTCTAGAAGCCCTTCACTGTTGAATTCTATAAGACATTTAGAGAATAATTAATTCCACTAATGCTGAAACTCTTTAATGAAACTGAAAGGGAAGCAATACTGCAAAAACCATTCCTGGAAGCAAGTATTATCCCAATTCCAAAACCAGAGAAAGACCCAACCTAAGAAGAAAACTACAGCCAATTCCCCTAATGAATACAAATCCAAAAATCCTCAGTGAGATACTAGAAAACAGAATTCAGCAGTTCATCAAGATTATACACCATGACCAAGCAAGATTCATTACAAGCGTGCCAGGATGGGTCAACATACACAAAATCAATAATGTAACACACCATATCAACAGAGTCAAAGGCAAAAATCACATGATCATCACAACACATGCAGAAAAAGCATTTGGCAAAGTTCAAAACCCATTCTTGATAATAATCCTACAAAAAATTGGAATAGATGGTCTTTGTATCAATCTGATAAAAGCCGTCAATGAAAAACCAACAGCCAGCATCATACTAAATGGCCAAGAACTTAAAGCTTTAACTCTAAAAGCAGGAACAAGAAAAGGATATCCACTATCACCATTTCTATTCAACTTAGTTGTGGAAATATTAGCCAGAGCAAATATATAAGAGAAAGAAATAAAAGGAATAAGGATAAGAAAAGGAAGAAGTTAAATTATTGTTGTTTGCAGATAACATGATACTCTAAATTGAACCCCCAAAACTCCACCCAAAGATTTGTAGATTTAATAACCAAATTCAGATGAGATCAGGGTGATATGGCCATAGACAATAACCAAATTCAGTAGTGTAGCTGGATACAAAGTTAACACTAAAATCAATAACATTTCTGTACACAAAATGTTCACTGAGACAAAAATTAGGGAAACCCCAGTGTTCACAATGGCATCCAAAAAAAATGAAATACCTAGGAATCACTGTAATGAAGTCAGTAAAAAACTATGCACAGAAAATTACAGTACTCTGAAAAAGTAGATTGAAGAGGATATCAGAAAATGGGAAGATATCCCTTGTTCATGGATGGGAAGAACCAACATAGTGAATATGGCCACATTCCCAAAATTGTTATACAGGTTCAATGTAATCTCAATCAAAATACTAGCAAACCTCACATAACTAGTGTACACATTCCTAGAATGCAGAGGGAAACAGAGAGACCTAGAACACCAAAAGCAATCTTAGGTAACAAAGGCAAGGAAGGGGATATCATATTCCCTGACTTTAAAATTTACTCTAAAATTATGGAGATAAAATCCGCATGACATTGGCAAAAAAATCCTGGGCATTAGTGCAACAGATTAGAACATGCAGACACAACTCCAAACACATTCAGCCATCTTATCTTTGAGAAAGGGGTCAAACATGTTTATTGGAAGATAGACTTTTTAATAAATAGGGTTGAAAAAACTGGCTTTCTGTATGCTAAAGACTAAAACTAGGTCCATGTCTACCAACATATACTAAAGTCAAAATGGATGAAAGGTCTAAATATTAAAAAAAAACCCCAGAAAATCCATTGGAAGAGAAAATATGTAAAAATCTTGAAGACATAGGCATAGGGAAGACATAGGCACAGGGAAA
This sequence comes from Dinomys branickii, assembly GCA_004027595.1. Taxonomy (NCBI): domain Eukaryota; kingdom Metazoa; phylum Chordata; class Mammalia; order Rodentia; family Dinomyidae; genus Dinomys; species Dinomys branickii. Next base: position 11,929 of record PVLD010026710.1, on the reverse strand, counting down.
CAAAACACAGAATGCAAGGAAGTACTTCAAAGAATCAATGACTGGGATCTCATCTTATTAAAAAGATTTTGCACAACAAAAGAAATCACCAGCAAAGTGAACAGACAATCCACAGAGTGGCAAAAACTTTTAGCCAGTTACCCCTTAGAGAAAGGACATTTATCTCGAAGATGTAAAGAACTGAAAAAAATCAGGCTACCCAAATCCCAAAACCCAATCCAAAAAGGAGCATCTGAGATGAATTAATGCAGAAAAAAATGTTCCACATCAATGGTCATTTGAGAGATGCAAATTAAACCAACAACAGAATTCAATGTCACTCCAGAAAGAATGGCTATTATTGAGAGAGCAACCAATAACAAATGCTGAAAAGGTTGTGGAGGGAAAGGACCCCTTCTCCACTGTTGAAGGGAGTGTAGACTGGTGCAATCACTTTGGAAATCTACAAGGAGATTCCTCAAAAAGCTAGGATCAGAGATCCCATTGAACTGAGCTATTCTTCTAGATATCTTCCCAGAAGAACTGAAAATATCATACCACAGCAATAGATGAGCACCCATATTTATAGCAGTACAATTTGTAATAGCTCAATCTTGGAAACAATCCAAATGCCTATCAACTGAGGAATAGAAAAAAAATGTGCTTTTATACAATGGAGTACTACTAAGATATAAAGAAGCACAAACTTGAGACTTTTATAGTTAAATGGATGCACCTTGAGACCATACTCATAATTGAAATAAGTAAAACCCACATGGATAAACATCATATTGTCTCTCCGGTGTAAGAAACTGAAAGAGCAAATAAGGTCCAAAATTTATAATTATTGAGAAATTGGAAGAAATTTCAAAATGAAAGAGGTACTAGGGTGGGGGAAAGGGGAAATGAAGGAGTGGAAAAGGAAAAAACAAAATACAGGACAGGTATAGTAGCTACTCTTAGTTCATTGAGAAGAAAGATTTATGTTAATATCATTTGGAGAATATTTTATGACTGTATCTTATACTCTGAAAAAGTACTTTTTTTTTTTTGAGACAGGGTCTCACTGTGAAGTTCAGGCTGACCTTGAGCTCACTTTGTAGCCCAGGCTGGTCTCAAACTCACAACAATCCTCCTGCCTCAGCTTCTTGAGTGCTGGGATTACAAGCGTGCACCACCATGCCTGGCTCTGAAAAACTACTTTGAAGATAACAATATGCAATGTATTAACTATTGTTATTCTATTATTTTGTTTTGAAATTTTGTTTTTTCATAAAAAACAAAACTGTAAATCTAGCAAGAAAACAGCACTTTTTAAAAATAAAATGTTTTATTTGTAAATTATGTATGGAATACACTTTATATTATGACAAGGGGATGGGGAAGAGGAGCTACCACCTTCCAACCAGTGCACTTTGCATTCCTGCTGGAGATGACCACCTTTCTCTGAATTAAGTGTATGACTCAGCTTGGATTTCCTAAGTTGGAAAGGAGAATTTGTAGCTAAATCAAAAATGTTCCTACACTGATACTAGTTGGCCTTTTCTCACCAAAGTTTTAACACTGCTAACTCAGAATCTTTAAGAAATTTTCTGGTAGAATTTTGTAATGAAAAACAAAAGTATAACTATCAAGAACAATCAGTTTAAGTATTTTAACCTGAAGAAACTGTGAAATGGATACATAAACTATGAATAATCTGAAATGTTAGAGTTTATTCCTTTTACTTTGATTAATCTAACAGTAAAAAGCCATATAACTATCAAAAATACCCTTAATCTAAAGGTCATTATGGAAAATGCATTTTTGATAACTATGAAAATGAGACCTACTTACTGTAAAATTATGAAATGCACAAAACTTATTAATGGCTTTAGATTGTACCAATAATAGTACCAATATTCTATAAAATGAAGGACTGAAGAGAACTTCTTGGCTGTTGAATACTTTCAGCAAATGGACTTAAAGAATGCTACAAAGTAATGTGCTCCTGCTGAGGAGTAGTAAAAGAATATCTAAAGAAGACATACATAAAAATAGAGAAAAATGGTGGAAACCTTCAAAGAACAATATGTGAAAGAATAAGAATGCATGAAACAGATTCAAAGAGATATCCAGGAAATTAAATATTCTGTCAAAAGCTGGCAAAACTGCTTCAATGAGACTGAAGATAGACATTCAGACCCTGAAGACAGCATTGCAGCTAAAGATCATGAAAGGAAAGAGTTCATAACAATAACAAGTAATGAAGAAATAACAACAGCAGCAAAATCATGCAAAGAAAAACAATATAAGACTGATAGGTGTCAATGAAACAGCAGGAGTCAACACAAATGACATAAAAAAGAATATTTGCAGCAGTTATAGCAGAAAAATTTCCAAGCATGGAAAAAGAATCTGACATACAGTAAGTGAAGCATATAGACCTCCAGTTTGCCATAACAAAAATAAATTTACACCCAGACATATACTAATCAAGATCCCAGGAAATCAGCAAAATAACAAATTATTAAAAGCTGTTGTCTTGGTTACTTTTCTCTTATTGCTGTGACAAAATACCCAACACCCAAAATTAAGGAAGGAAAGATTTATGTAGCTCACAGTTTGTAGAGGTGAGTGGCCTATAGTTCTCTTTCTTGGTTGGGTCCTTCTCTGGTTTTGGTATCAGTATGATACTTACCTCCAGAAATGAGTTAGGGAGAGTTGCTCCCTTTTCAATTTCATTAAAGATTTTGAGGAGTGTTGGCATTAAATTTTCACTGAATGTTTTATAAAATTCTGCTGTGAGTCCATCAGGGCTCGGGTTTTCTTTGTTGGTAAGTTTTTAATGACATTTTCAATCTCATTAATTGATATTGGGTTGTTCAGGATTTTTATATCTTCCTGGTTCAACTTTGATAATTTGTACATTTCTAGGAATCTGTCCATTTCTTCTGAGTTTTCTAACCTACGGGAGTAAAGATTCTGAAAGTAGGTATTAATGATCTTTTGAATTTCTTGGGATCTGCAGTGATTTCATCCTTTTCATTCCTTATTGCATGAATTTGAGTTCTTTCCTTTCTTTTTTTGATAAGGTTGGCTAGGGATTTATCAATTTTATTCATTCTTTCAAAGAACCAACTCTTTGATTCACTTATTTTTTGTAGAGTTTTCTTTGTCTCAATTGCATTAATTTCTGCCCTAAGCTTTATAATCTCCTCCCTTCTTTAGGCTTTGGGCTTGACTTGTTCTTCTTTTTGTAAAAGTTTGAGGTGCAGCATTAGGCTATTTATTTGCTCTCTTTCTGTTCTCTTTATGTGTGAGCTCATTGCTATAAATTTCCCTCTGAGGACTGCTTTCATTGCATCCCACAGACTCCTATAAGTTGTATCTGCATTTTTGTTTGTAGGTATTTTTTAATTTCTTCTTTAATTTCTTCTGTGACCCATTGGTTATTCAGGAGGTTGTTGTCTAATTTCGAAGTGTTTATGGAATTTTTGGAATTCCCTTTGTCATTAATTTCCAATTTCATTGCGCTGTGGTCAGATAATATGCATGGGATAAGTTCAATTCTTTTGCATTCAGCTAGGTATGCTCTACGGGCTAGAATGTGGTCTATTTTAGAGAAAGTCCCATGTGCAGCTGAGAAAAATGTGTATGAGAAAAATGTGTATTCTGGTGTTGTGAGGTGGAATACTCTGTATACATCTACTACATCTATTTGTTCACACATTTGGTTCAGATCTATTATATCTTTGCTGAGTTTCAGTCCAGTTGACCTGTCTCTTTGCATCAAAGGGGTGTTTAGTCCCCAATAACAATAGTGTTACTGAATATTTGGGCTTTTATGTCCATTAAGATTTGCCTTATATAGTTTGGTGCTCCATTATTTGGCACATACATGTTTAGGGTTGTTATTTCTTCCTCTTGCAGCTTTCCCCTGACTAGTATATAGTGGCCTTCTTTGTCTATTTTGATTATTTTCAGTTTGAAGTTTACATTGTCTACAAGCATAATAGCTATCCCCGCTTTTTTCTGGGTTCCTGTTGCATGGAGAATTGTTTTTCATCCTTTGACTTTCAGTTTGTGGATTTCCTTTTAAGTAAAGTATATTTCTTGCATACAACATGTTGTGGGATTTTGTCTCTTAATCCACTCTGCCAGTCTATTTCTTTTGACTGGTGAATTTAGGGCATTTACATTAATTGTTATAACTGGTGTACATTAGCTTATTCTTGTCCTGCTGTTTACTTGCTGTTACTTTCCTATTTTTGCTGTTTAATTGCTTGTTCTGCTTAAGGGTTCCTTTCTGTTGTTGTTCTTGAGATCATGGTCTCTTTTTCCTCTGTCTAGAATATCTTTTAGTACTATTTTTAATGCTGGTTTGGCACTCATGAAGTTTTTCAGTTGTTCTTTGTCATGGAAATACTTTATTTCTCCATTGAATATGAAGGATAGTTTTGCAGGGTATATCAGTCTGGGTTGGAAGCTGTTTTGTCTCAGAATCTGTAATATCTTGCTCCAAGCTCTTCTTGATTTCATGGTTTCTGTTGAGAAGTTTGTTGTGATTCTGATGGGCTTTCCTTTATAGGTGATCTGTGTCTTTTTCTAGCAGCTTTTCATATTCTGTTCTTTTGCTGGAGATCTGGTATCTTGACTATTATATGTCTGGTTGTGGTTTTCTTTGGGTTGTGCCTCATTGGATTTCTATATGCTTTGTTTAACTGCATGCACATCAGTATCTTTTACCATGCTTGGGAAATTTTATGCTATTATTTCTGCAAATATTCTTTGTATATCATTTGTGTTGACTCCTGCTGTTTCATAGATTCGTATTACTCAGACATTTTTTCTCTTTGCTTCATCTTGCAGCTGTTGGATTGATTTTTCCTGGTTCCTTGATGACTTTAAGAGATCCTTGCTTTCAAAATTGTTAGCTGTCATGCTGTCTTCAAGATCTGAAATTCTATCTTCAGTTTCATTCAAGCAGTTTTACAAGTTTTCAGTGGAAGTTTTCATTTCCTGGAAATCTCTTTGAGTCTGTTTCATGCGTTCTAATTCATTCCTAAATTGCTCATGTAACGTTTCCATTCGTTACCTTTGATCTTCTATTCTTTTATCTGTTTCTTCTCTGTATGTGTTAAGCATTTCTTCCATTATTATTTTCATTTCATATTTTGCCTGAGAGATTTTTTTCTGACTCAATCTCTTCTGTGGCCTGATGGAGTTGTTTCTTTACTTCAGATGTGATCACTTCAGAAATTTTAGGTATGTGACTTCCTAGTTCTCCTATTTCATTGTCTCCTGTACTTGTTCTGGGTGGAGCTGTGTTCTGAGACTGCGTTTTCCTCCTATGTCTTGTCATTTTGAATGTCAGATGACAAGTGCTGAGCTACAAACTACCCAGGCAGCTCACAAATGACTCCAGGGACCCTAGTTTACCTGGATATCAAACTAATCCCAAGGTGGTAGTGGACCGTGGACCACTGGGCCCATGGACCCCAGGCAATTTCTGGGGTGCATGGCTCAGACCACACCTGTGATGGTGGGGGAGTGCTGGGCTTCAGTACCAGGGTCTCTAGTCCATGGACAGGAAGTGTGTGGGCCTCAGCCATGAAGCTGGTGGTGGTTAGACAGGGGCTGCTGCTTCAGGATCCTCATGTAGCTGGTCAGGGGAGAACACACCTTGCCTCCCAACCCCGAGGACCCCAGAGCCTGAGGCTGTTTCCACACTGCAGGTCTCAACCACCAACAGGGACAGGCCCTCCCAGTCCAAGCTCCTTCCTAACTCTAAGGCATGGAGCAAAGCCCAGGCGCAGGGCTTACCAGAGGAGAAGAGTTCTGCTGAAATGCTGTGCTGCTCAGGTGGTGCCTCAGGCTGTCCTCCCTCACTGGCAGAAGGTGTGGTGCGGCAGAGGCCCAGTGCAGGCCTTATAGGAGAAGAGTTTCGCTGAAATGCTGCGCTGCTCAGGTGGTGCCACAGGCCGGGCTCCCTCGCTGGTGGGTCTGGCGCAGCAGAGCCCTGGCACAGGCCTTACCAGAGGAGAAGAGTTCTGCTGAAATACTGCGCTGCTCAGGTGGCGCTGCAGGCCGGGCTCCTTCGCTGGCGGAAGGTCTGGTGCGGCAGAGCCCCAGCTAAGATTTACTTTTTGGAAGGGACTTCAGTTATTCAATACTTTTTTCTTCCTTTAAAAAATATACCTAAGTTGTATGCTTTCACAAAATATAGTTCCATTTGGAGCACCCTTTGACCCAGGAATTTTTCATAGTTATATATTCTTAAGTAAAGATTAAATTGACTATCATTTTCCCTCTCCCCTCAAAAGTTTTCTAGGCTTATGGAATGTTAAATACAGTAATATGTATTCCAAATTTTTTCCCTCTCTGGAGTCTTATACATTTATAGTTTTCTATACAAACTGTAATATCTTCATGAAGACCAAGGCTGAAATTTACTGTGCTTAAAAACAATTCCCATAGGATTACAATTTTCATGGTATTTTCTTCCATAATATCTCATTTAAAAGGAGGTTCTTTATAAACTTGGTGTCCATTGTCATGCAATGTTTTTTTTTCATTTTTTCCCTGTAAGTTTAGAATTTCTGGTCATGGGGAAGAGGATCAAATGAAATCTTAAGTTCTGTGGGAATGTGGTTCATTAACAGATTTTACTGAAGAAAGAATTGGTAGTAACATGTAGTCCTTAATTACATATTTAGAGGTTTTTTTTTGTATTTTGCTGTCTTCATTTCCTCTGTTATATGTTTTTAATGTTCTTTTCCTATTAAAATATCAGAGATATGGAGATATTTTGCACTTCAGCCTTGATGAAAGGTACAAGATATGTTTAGTGTTTTCCTAATTCATTTCTTATTGGTAGTAGTCACATACATTTCAAGAATTAACATGGCACATACTACTAGCAATGAGGAAACAGTTTGCTTGAAAAGTATGCTTTGCATTTAGAGTTGCCATACCAATTTATAAATTTGATGCTATGCTAATTTACACTGTGTAGAAGCAAGTTAGTGGAATTTGAGCCCTGGTTTGATATGTACTGAAAGATAATTCTGTAGAAAAATGTCATCCAATAGGGTAAAGTCTTTCTACTTTTAGTTTTATATTCAGAGACAATGTGGAAGTTTTGGAAGCCAGAGGGTTTGTGCTGACAGGTCAGAAATGAGATGGACTTGTGTGTTATTTTTCATTCCTGATGTGATTCTGCATGTGTCTCCAAGTTTATATTACCACAGTATTTACACAAACATATTTGAATTGAGAAATTGACCCCAAAGGCTTTTGATAGGAGGGAGTTAGACCTCCCATATCATTGTAAGTAAAGTCTGTCTATTCATTGTAAATATTTATCCATCAGTTTTGACAGATTGGGGCCAGCTTGATGTTTTAAATCTTAAGCCAAGTCTGAAAACTTAAAGGCTCCCATTTTCTACCATTTTATTGAAAATATTTAAAATCTGTTTTTACAGGTTTTCTTTTTCTGGTTTTAGTACTTTGTGCCATGAAATTTGAAAACTACCAAAAATTAAGAGTACTTTTATATTGAATTTATTTTCTGGTATAATATTAAACTGCATAGATTATTAATGCATGCCAATTCAATATAACCCTGGTTTTGTGGTAAAACTGTAGATTTTATTAGCGACATTAGGTTAGTGATTGCATTAAATAACTAAATAAAAAAAATCTCAAATTCATGAAATGAGAATGAAAAAGGTGAAATAATTATAGATGTAATGGAAATTGAGAAAATCATCAATATCTACTTCAAAAATCTTTACTCTCACAGGATGGAAAACACAGAAGAAATGGACAGAATACTGGAAACCTATGAATTACCAAAGCTGAATCAAGAAGATACAAAAATTCTGAATAATGCAATATCAGTTAATGAAATTTAAACTCTAATTTAAAATTTACCAACAAAGAAAATTCCAGGTCCTGATGGATTCATAGAAGAATTCCATAAGAAATTTAGAGAAGACTTAATGCCAATACTTTTCAATCTCTTCAGTGAAATTGAAAAGAAATAAATCCTTTTAACTCTGTCCTGGAGGCAACAATTACCCTGATGCCAAAACCAGTGTAAGACCAAACTAAAAAAGAGAACTACAGGACAATTTCCCTAATGGACATAGATGCAAAACCCCTCGATAAAATACTAGCAAACAGAATGAAGGAAACTATCAAGAAGATTATTTTCATTCCTCAATCCATAAATTTGAGTTTTTCTTTCCTTTTTTGATAAGGTTGGCTAGATTGTTTTTTTATTTTAGAAATAAAAGAACAAAAACATATTAACAAACAGACATCCATTTACAAAACAGCACAAGAACAACACAAGAAGTGCTGAATTACAGACAAGGTGAAAGGAAATTAACAATGATTGTTGTATTACATATTGATATCTTCAAAGTGGTTACTTAGGAGAACAAATATAGACATGCAAAATTCATCAAATAATCATTAACTGTTCCTTTCAATAAAATATGTCAGTAGTACAACTATGTTAGCTATCCTGTATATACATATATACATAATTTTCCCCTTATTTGTTTTCTCTTTTCCCTCATCACAGTTGCTCTTTACTTTTGAGCAGTTTCCTTTTGTTTCACAATGTCTATCATGCCTCCTAATTTTCATTCACTCTTTCAGGTTCTGACACTAGTGACAATATGACAATATGTTGCTTACACATGCACATCTGATTTATTTCACTTATGAGTATGGTCTCTAGTTGTGACCATTTACCTATGAAAGTCTTGAGTTTATCTTTCTTTATAGCTGAGTAATAGTCCATTATATAAAAATACCACAATTTTTTTATCCATTCCTCAGTGGATGGACATTTTTATTGCTTCCACGATTTAGCTATTACAAATTGTGCTGCTGTAAACATGGGTGCACATATATGGCTGTGATATAATGTTTTCAGATCTTCTGGGAAAATACCCAGAAGGTGGAATAGCTAGGTTGAATGCGACTTCTAGACCTAGTTTGCTGAGGAATCTCCAAAGTGACTTCCACAGTGGTTTCACCAACACTGGAGAAGAGTTTCTATTTCTCCACAGCCTCACCAGCATTTGTTATTGGTTGATTTCTTAATGATAACCATTCTTACTGGAGTGAGGTGAAATCCCAATGTTGTTTTAATTTGCATTTCTTGAATGACTAAAGATGTTGGATATTTTTTCATGTATTTATTTGCCATTTGTATTTCTTTATCTGAGAAGTGTGTATTCATTTCAGCTGACCATTTTTGGATTGGGTCTTTGAATTTGGAAGGGTTGATGTTTTTTAATTCTTTATATGTTCCAGATAGAAGACCTTTGTTCAACGGAGAGTTTTCTTTTTACTCTTCTGGTGTGTTTGGTGCATGGTGATAGATTTGGGTCTATTTTCAGTCTTTGGCAAGTGATAGGGTTGACAAGAGTTTTATCAATTTTATTTCCTTTCTTAAAGAACAAACTCTTCAATTTCTTAATTGTATTGTTTTTCATAGTCTCAGTTGTCTAATTTCTGTCTGATGCTTATAATTTCTTCCCTTCTATGGGCTTTGGACTTGACTTGCTCTTCTTTTTCCAGCAGTTTGAGGTGCAAATTAGGTTGCTTATTTGTGCTAATTATGTTTTCCTCATATGGGAATTCACCACTATAAATTTTCATCTTAGGAATGCTTTCATTCTGTTCCACAGGTTCCAGTACTTTGTATTTGCATATTCATTTGATAGTATACATCATGACCAAGTGAGATTCATCTCAGGAATTCAGAGTTGGTTCAATATGCACAAATCAATAAATATAATACACCATACCAGCACGGCTAAAACCAAAAGTCACATGATCATATGAATAGATGCAGAAAAAGCCTTTGATAAAGTGCAACACTCATTCATGATAAAAACTCTACCGAAAATTGGAAGAGATGGTCTGTATCTCAATCCGACAAAAGCCATCTGTGACAAATCAGCACACAGAATATTAAATGGTCAAAAACTGAAATCTTTCACTCTAAAACCAAGAACAAGACAAGGATGCCCACCACTAGCATTCAGTATACTTCTGGAAACACTACCCAGAACAATTAGACAAGAGAGAGACATAAAAGGAATAAGGATAGCAAAGGACAAAGCTAAATTATCATTATTTGCAAATGACTTGATACTCTACATACAAGACCCCCAAAATACACCAAAATACTTCTAAAATCAATAAACGCATTCAGTAGTGTAGCTAGATACAAAGTCAACACATAAAAAATCAATAGCCTTCTTGTACACAAACAACAAACTCACTGAGAGAGAAATTAGGGAAACACCCTTCAGAATAGCATCCAAAAATAAAGTACTTAGAAAAAAATCAATCTAACAAAAGAAATAAAGATCTATATATTGAAAATTACAGTACTGTGAAAAAGGAGAGCAAAGAGGAAATCAGAAAATGGAAAGACATCACTTGGTCATGGGTAGGAAGAACCAGCATTATTAAATTGGTCATAGTCCCAAAATTGTTATGCAGATTTAATGCAATCCTGATCAAAACACCATGAATATACCTCACAGGCCTAGAGAAAATATTACTAAAATTTATTTGGAAACAGGAGACATAGAATAACAATGGCAATCCTGGGTGACAAAGGCTAGTCAGGGGCATCACAACCCCTGTCTTGATATTCCACTAGAAATCTACTGTGATAAAATCAGCATGGTACTGGCAAAAACACAGACCTTAAGATCTGTGGAACACATAAAAGATCGAAAAAAAAATTACGGAGACACTCAGCCACCTCATCTTTGACAAAAATGCCAAACATTTTCACTGGAAGAAAGATATGATGGAACTGGGTAATAAATGGAACTGGGTAAAATGGAAGTCTACATGCCAAAGACTAAAACTGTGCCTATATTTATCACCATCCACTAAACTGAAGTTGAAATGGATCAAAGATCTAAATGGAAAGCACAGACACTGAAACTGGTGGAAGACAAAGTAGGCAGAAATCTTGAAGACATAGGGATAGGCAGAGGGTTAATGAAGAAAAACCAATCTGCACAGGAAATACTTCAAAGAATGAACAACTGGGATCTTATCTTATTAAAAAGCTTTTGCATATCAAAAAAATTACCAACAGAGTTAAAAGAAAATCCATGAATTGGGAAAAATATTTAGCCAACTCTCCCTCAGATGAAGGACTTCTTTCTACAACATATAAAGAGTTCAAAAAAGGCAGAACCCCCCCAATCAAAACCCAGTCCAAAAATGGGCATTGGAGACAAGGATGCACTTCTAGGATGAAAATATACAAGTGGCAAATAGATATATGAAAAATGTTCAACATCATTGGTCATTCAAGAGATGCAAATTTAAAACACTGACATTACATCTCACCACAGAAATAATGGCCATCATCAAAACATCAACTAATAACAAAATATGGTTGGTCTGTCCGGAAAAAGGAACTCTTCTTCACTGTTGATGGGAGTGTAGAATGCTACAACCACTGTGGAAACCAGTGTGGCGATTTCTCAATACACTAGGATTAGTGTTCCCATTTGAACCAACTATTCCTCTTCTGGGTACTTTTCTAGAAGAATTAAAATCATCATACCAACATGCTATATGTGCCCCATGTCTATAGCAGGACAACTTATAATAGTTAAATCTTGGAAACAACTGAAATGCCAGTCAACTGAGGAATGGATAAAAATGATGTGTTGTTTTTATACAATGGAGTATTACTCAGCTATAAGAAAGATAAGCTCAAGGCTTCTATAGGCAATTTGTTGCAACTGGAGACCATACTCATAAGTGAAATAAATCAGACTCACGTGTGTAAACATCACATTGTCTCCCTAGTGTAGAAAACTGAAAGTGTAAATAAGATCCAAAAGGTACAATAGAAGTTGTGAAAGGGTAAGAAACTTCTTAAAAGGAAAGAACAACTGGGACGGTG